>CABFWB010008556.1:0-10729 GCA_902151455.1 Timema bartmani
TCTCTGACACCTCCATCTTACTCCCTTTCTGACACCTCCATCTTACTCCTTCTCTGACACCTCCATCTTACTCCCTCTCTGACACCTCCATCTTACTCCCCTTTATATTCAAGCTCACCAATTGTCATCATTTTACCTGGGGCTGCTCCTATTTGGTTTCTAGATCCCACATCGGTGGACACATGGACTAAAATGTCAGACTCGTTTAGTATGGTTTGCCAGTGCCTGTCGGGGTTTGAATCCCAGCCGGGTGTACTAACGGTGGTTTTCCCTCAATTGTTTCCCCGATCTCCCTCCATGCAAATTTGGGTACAATTCCTCTAAAGTCAACCTTCCTCATTAGCGTAATTAGTACATATGAATTTCCCCAAACGGTTATCAAGACGTGGCGCTTGTAGATATAAAAGCACTGTATCTTACTACCCGTTCGGGTTATTAGCCTATGTACTAATTACGCTAATTGTGTTAGGGATTAGGAAAGTTATATTTATAGGAAGTGAACCCGCATTTGCGTGGAGGGAGAGTGGAAAACAATTTTGGAAACAACTACTCTCAGTACACCCGACCAAGATTCGAACCTCGAACATCATTACTGCTAGAGTGACGCCTTAGACCACGTTGCCACCGAAGAGGGTATTATTTCCAGTTCTACGGAAATATCCCATTTCGACCTTATCTCCGCAACTCTGAGATATGAGATAACTTAGTATTGCAGCTTTGTAGGACTATTAAAAACAAACAACTTTAATCCAAATTATATTTTGATAAAAAAAAATAGTTTCTGAATTATTAGCAAATTTATTTTTTAAATAGAGATTTTGGAACTTGGGTAATAGAAGAATGTTATGATCTTATTCTCCATTCACGGTAGGAATTACTCTCTGAAAGGTCTTTTTTCCTACCAATATCCTACTATATAATAGCTTTATGGTAGGGAAAAAGGCCTTTTAGAAGTCAATTCCTACGGTGAACAGACTTTAGGTGTAAATAGACGTTCTTATTGCCTCAATATGTTTCTGTAACAGTGTATATTATTATATTTATGTTATTTCGTGAAATGTGATGCTCTTTTTTTCTATTGTATTTCCGCAAAAAAAATTTTTTATTTAATTTGTGGAAGTTTACGAATTTTGAGTTAATATCTCAATTTTTAGGTATCATTTATTTTATTTGTGTTCTGACAAAATAATCTGATATTTATCACATTTCACGGATAAAATACATGTTAGCATATTATAGCGTTCCAAATTTAGCATTCTGTATATATTAACCTAAGTTTGTAATTATTTTCAAAGCTTTTCACTAAAAATATCACTTCGTCCTAGAAAACAATTCTCCGTTGTAACTGATGTGATATTTCCCTCCGCGTGCTTACTATTGACACGTTCCTCACGGATGGTTTAACAATATTTAACGCTGGACGGAGTCACAACTGCTAGCAGCGTTTGGTTCAATTGTGTTCGGGTAGCTTTTTTTATTTTTACAAATGTGTATTTCGTAATAAATTTACTTGCTATATTGTTTTTGCTTCCTAAAAATAAAAAGAAGATAGCTATCCACAACTTGTTGGGTCTCTGTGAATTTGAATAACAAATAAAACATCAAATCGAACGATCGTGAATAAATAAAGCGAAACAAGTGTTTGGACAGTTTTATCATAAAAAACATAAATATATATGTTTAGATTTAAAAAACAAACTATCAAATATTTTATGTAAGAATATAATTATCATAGGTATTTAACGTTGACTTTAAGAACATGCTGATGAAATCATCTCACCACTTACAAACTAACTTCTCTCTTGTACAAACATAACAGCCAGATCCTCGGACATTTAATCATCAATACCCGCTTCGGTGGCCACGTGGTTTAAGGCGTCACTCTCACAATATACTGGACTGCCGATGACGGAAAGATCGGGGTTCGAAGCCCGGTCAGATGTACTAAGGGTAATTTCCCCTAAATATTTCCAACTATCTCTATACCCAAATGCGGGCACACTTCCTGTAAATTCATCCTCCCTCATCCCTAACACATTAGCGTAATTAGTCCATAAGCGTATAATCCGACCGGGTAGTAAGACTCGATGTATATATCAATAATCGTAAGTCCCATTTTCATCAATGACACATTTTTCTGCCGTACCGTGTTTCGAACCCAGGAAACTTAGCTCTATGGACAGATGCTCAACTGACTGAACTTGGTTTTCAGACGAATTTCATATTTTAAAGTAATCTATTAACACACATTTCAGGTGTATTTAACCTCAACTGAATGATTCCCTGTGGATTAAACACAGTTTTACATAAACAACATAATAATCCCAGCCAGGCGTTACGTACAGATCCGCTCACAAAAAGTTATCGGCTTGCAACGGGAGTTAGGCTGGAAATCTGGCCACTTTTATGAGCAAAACTGTACCTGTAAGCTAAAAAAATGTTCAATTTTATTTGTAGATGCATAAAGAAATGTTTAATCATCTGAGCAATGAAAATACTCTCTCTCTTTTCTTATCATCCAGAAGCAAAAAGTATACCGCAGTGTTGAGTAGTATCCTTCCTTCTCTCAAATTGGCTGCTATCTGCCCAAAGAAAGGGGGAAATGACGCCCGAGGGAACGTTATCCTAGCAGACCTCGTGAAAGGCTTACAGAGCAAAGCAGGATAGTAACAAATAGCAATCAAGAAGCTGGAGGATGGTAAGACGCTTACAGGATCTTACCTGGAGGATGGTAATAATTACAAGGATCAAGTCTAACAGCTGGTGGATACAATCGACAGAGGCGCGAGCTTTTTTTCCTCTGTCACACACTTCCTATATTAGAGAGTTTTACAAACAACATCTCAGTCACACACAATATATACTACCCATTCTGCTATACGCTCTTTTTTATTACTGATAAATTTAAAGTTACAGTTCTGTTTCAGTAGAAAGGAATTTTTTTTTTACAGAAATAATGTTATTAAGCCAATTATCCTATATATTATTTCATTTCTCAACTAATACAAAGCCTGAATAAGGTATCAGTGGATAGGATTTCTTACCGACTTCTCACATAACATACTCAGTTTACGTTAAAACGTATTGTTTGTTTAAAATTTAAGTTAAAGAAAAATCTAACAAGATTTTTGTATTAATTACCGAAAATAAACTCTTTTTGCTATTTTGTGTATAAACTTAACTGAGTATTTAATTTCAACAACACAACAAAAGACTAAATCTTTTTTTTTTAGGAGAGGAAGGTTGAATGTGTGAAAGTTTCGCGAGGGTTAACTAGTATTATATTCATACGTCAAGTCATGTTATCTACAAATGTCACTTTTAACAGATATTATCAATACTTTTAAAACAACAATAATAATATAATAACATGCTTGCGATGTTGACCGTAACAAGACACTTGTGTTTTATAAAAGGACCTTCCTACCAGAATCTTACTATAACTATATTTTACAAGCCAATTTAATCTTGACGACGTCATGTATGTGACGTAGTATATTTAACGATACGGTTGGGCGCCCAAAGTTTAATTTGAAATATTTCTTGGCCTGGTTCATTAGAGTATGTTACCTAAAGGTAAAAAACTAAAAAAAAAAAAAATTATTTCAAAATAATACTGAGAATCGGTTAATTTTCTTAAGTGCTTCTCAGCAGATCAGCTTCATTTTCACAGTAAATATTATTTAAATTAAATTTTAAACTCGATTTTAAAAACTGGAAGAGTAAGTTAGTACAGGTGTACCTCGCTTTAAGGTGCTTCACAATCACATTTATGTTTATTATTTCCGGCGCTTGATCTGTCTTTAAGGTTAGCAATACAGTACTGTGGCATTTTTAATTTATTATTTTTACATTCGCATAGATTTTTTAGGCTTAGCACCTAATAAATATTAATGTAAATATACAATTTTTTAGGCTTATATATGCTCTGAAAATTGAAAAAAAAATTATGTGCTTTTCTTTAAGGTGGTAGTCTGGGCACGAACGAGGTACGTCTGTATAGTACAATTAGTCAACTGATTATTTATTAATGTTGAGATAAATAGTTTATTTTTTAGTAACAATGCACTCTACACATTATATTTGAATCAATATAGAATATAATATGTATACATGTAGTCCACGTTATTCTGATGCATGATACCTAGTATTTACATTACAGAAGAAACTTTTAGAAAATACATATATCTTTATTTACTGTCAACATTAATAATAATGTACTGTATTATTATTCCAGTCCACACACATGCATCAAGGTGAGTAGTTGGATGAATGTGGACTGTTGCAAAGAATGAATTAATACAGAAAGAGGCAAATATGGCAGTTTATAAAAGTGTGTTAATGCCAACATTGTTTTATGGATTTGAAGCGTGGATTTGTCAGGAGAAACACAAGAGCAAGGGGAATGTGGTTGGAATGAGAAATTTAAGAAATGTTTGTGTACAAACTCGTATGGACACAGTCAGTAATAAATGGGTGCTGAAGGGGTGCGGTTTGAAAGGGAATACAACAGGTCAATGTGAAAGAATAGTGTTACGTTGGTTTGGGAATGTTGAGAGGTTGAGTGTAGATCGAGTGACGAATCAAATATATGAAGATAGAGTGTATGGATCAAAAGGAAGGGGTAGTAAGACATGGCTAAATGTGTGAAAAAGAGAAACATTAAGAGTTCTAAGAATAAAAGAGCCTGTATGACTCGGTGTATGTATGCAAGGATAGGAAAGTGTGGAGAAAGTGAGAATGGCTTAGGTACGGAGTTGTTTTTTTGAGCTGTGTGCAGAGTTTCTTGCCTACCACGTAGGGGAATGGTGTGATTATGGATGTATGTAGTGTGATTGTTATTTTATAATTACACATGACTTGACGTATGAATATATTATAGTTATTTTAGTAACTGTCATATAAAGTTCCTTATTATCTAAGTGTTGTATCAGTCCTCAGTCCTTGTTATAACAAACACCGAGCGAGGGCAAGGAAGCAGCCATTGATACACCGCTCGTTAGCTCCTGATGAGAGCTCCTGATGAGAGCTCCTCCTCCCCTCTCTTTATTTCCGGGCCTCTCACAGCCCATCACCTCTTCATTAATAATATGATGATGACGTGCAGTCGTATTGACTCGCGCTTGTGTGGGTATAGTGCGGCAACGGTAAGTTCAAAAACCGTGCCCTTGCTTTGTCTCCCCCGGACATATTATTTACAACAATGGATTAGGAATGAGGAAGGAAGAGCAAATGTAGCCGCATTTGAGTAAAGGACTATCGAGCCTCTAGAAACACACCTAGAACACACCTAGAAGCACACCTGGAATACACCTAGAATACACCTATAACACACCTATAACCCACCTAGAACTCACCTGGAACACACCTAGAACACACTAAGAGCACACCTATAACCCACCTAGAACACACCTAGAACACACCTAGAACACACCTAGAACACATACAGAACAAACCTAGAACACACCCCAGTCCCCTCTCCCCGACGAGTCCATGACCCGGAACGTTTGTTCGACGCTACCACCCCAGAGGTCCTCATTAAGAGAGACGGACCTTAACCTTAACGCGTTCAAGTGGCGCCTGTTTGTTATCGGGAGGAGCAGACGTTATACACGGCCTGTTTGATGGACAAAAGGGAGGGGCGGGGTCTTATCTTCGTAACACCGTCATCTTGGATTTAAATCAAGTTCAATGGAATTCTGTCAGGATACTTAAAGAAACTACGTGATAATATTATTACTATAGTTAATAGTCTGGTGATCAGAGGTCCTGGGTTCAATCCCTGGCACTTACAGGTTCTTCTGTGAAACAGTGATTCTGGAACGGTTTCAAACTCATCTATATGAGGACAAATTATGAGCTAATTGAATGAATAATTAGTTTCTCCAGTCTAGGAAACTTAGATTAACATCCTCGCGGAAGCTGGCATTATCTTCGTCAACAGACGGCGGCCTCTCGGCCTGAATATTATTATTAATATTTTGATCTAGTAGGTGACCTGGCGGTCTAGGGGTAAGGTGTCGGACTTCTGTGCTGAGGGTCTGGTGTTCAATTCTCGGTTCCGGCACAGATTTATCATAATGCCAAACCCTTCCTTCAAGTCTGACAAGACGTGTATTGATCACAACTTGGGAATGTGTGGAATGCCAGGCCTTCACCATGGTTCGGATCCCACGTTAAACTGTAGGTCCTTCATTTCATCTCACAATCACCCTACCATTACATATTAGCGTAAGTGCTTATAACCTAAACGGGTAGTAAGACGCAGTGCTAGTAATAATAATAATAATAATAATAATAATAATAATAATAATAATAATAATAATTGTATTTAGAGACGCGTCGTCTTGAAATCATATTTAGAATCATTGACACAAACCGTTAAATATGGAGGAGAGCTGAGAACAAGGTCGAGCAACGAAGACATAATTAATAAACGACATAACGAAAGTAGACTCCCAAAACTACCCTCTCGCACTCAGTGAACAACCCATACCAGTGGTCACGCAGAAAAACCATCATCCTCATCTTGTATGAAACACCGGTGGCGGGGAGCACGAGGTTCGAGTCCTGACCGAGTGTGATAAGAGTATTTTACCAGGAAGAGTTTCTCACCCAAGCAAGTGTGGGTGCACTTCCTTTATATGTCAACCTTTCTCTCCTACCTTGTCGCTTGTGTAGGTGGATAGTCCGGGCGTGTAGTATGCCACCGTGAACAAACAAACAGCATTCATCCGCATTTCAATTCATGACTTGACCTAAGATTTAACGTTTGAACAAACTCCTTAACCATAAAGTAGATTACAAATTATCTTCTAAAGGTGACAACTGGAATAGAATTAAGGACTATCAACTAAAAATGTTGCCTATCAATCATTTCACATTCAATACTTATCTTTAGCAGTTATATTAATTAATAATCTATATTTTACTTCCAGCTTCAACATTTGATGAATACATAAATGTAAGAAAAAAAAAAGCCAAAAAAAACACGCGGCTTTCAAGGTTTTACTGCCTGAGAATAGAGCTGGTTCCGAGCAGTATCTGCCTGAGAATAGAGCTGGTTCCGAGCAGTATCTGCCTGAGAATAGGACTGGTTCCGAGCAGTATCTGCCTGAGGATATGGCTGGTTCCGAGCAGTATCTGACTGAGTATAGAGCTGGTTCCGAGCAGTATCTGCCTGAGAATAGAAATGGTTCCGAGCAGTATCTGCCTGAGTATATGGCTGGTTCCGAGCAGTATCTGCCTGAGTATAGGGCTGGTTCCGAGCTGTATCTGACTGAGAATAGAGCTGGTTCCGAGCAGTATCTGCCTGTGAATAGGGCTGGTTCCGAGCAGTATCTGCCTGAGAATATGGCTGGTTCCGAGCAGTATCTGACTGAGAATAGAGCAGTATTTCGACACTCGTATCTTAATCCACACGCGTTAAGCTACCTCCAAAGGTTGTACGAATCAATTATGTAGTTAATTTCCTCGTTTAGTTTAATTTTGAATGTCTCCATCGTTTTGTAAGGTGTTTATTTGTTAATTTATATAGTTTAAGTTAAGTTTATGTGTATTAATAATTAGGCTAGGTAGATAGATACAATATATTTTTAGTGTCAACCTTAAATATACTTAAGTGCGTAAACAAACCCATACAAATATTATAATAAGCACGCCTTAGTTTGTAGTTCTGTTCGGTTAACGAACTGCGCAGTGAAAACTGCACGCGAAGCCATCCCACGGCTGCGTAGCAGTCATTTACCCGCTTGTCCAAAAGCAGAAATTTTACCGCTCATATAGCCAGCTCAAAATAAAAGCCATTCTAGCTGTAAAAACCCGCTCTTTTAAGCAGTAAATTCAGGCTTGTGGAGGAGCTATTTTCATGATAACATTCATTTCATTTTATGCTGTCAAAATAACATGTCCAACCGGTTTCTATCTACTGTACTTTGTTTCTTTGACAATTTCACGTCAGTTGTTTCTGTGACAGACTCTGAATACGAGTATTTTTCTGATTTCAAAGGAAAGTTTCACATTACTCTATTTTTATGTTTTATAAGTAGTTCCCGCAGAAACATAATAAATTGTTTGTTCAACCCTCGTAGATGTGATCAGACCAAGTTTGAAAATGTAGCGTATACACAATCCCTGAAATTATATCTGGGTTGGTAGATTATTTGCCATTGAACTCTAAGAATAGAAATGTAAGCAGGGGCGCACCCACGGAGGGGGGGGTTTGGGTGCTGAAGCCCCCCCCCCAGCTGAAAGCATTTCCCCAGAAAATTAAGGATATTACAAAAATATTATAAGCACTATGTTATGTCAATTAATCAATTACATTTTGTTTAATTATATTTAATACAAAACAAATAATTTTGTGCAGTAATTAGGGCTTTTCAAAGGAATACTTTTTCTGTTGATTCTTAATTTTACTTTAAATTTGCACTTAAATGAAAACTGGACCTGTGATACCGTAGACTAATATTTCCTAGAAATGGTTAAAGTATTTACTCTTTGTACAGAGTTTTTTTGAAGTGGGTACAGTTATTGAAATTATTATTTTAGAGCAATTATGTAAACACTATTGTATCATGAAGAGGGGAAGGGGCAGTTGAGAATAATATTTCCTAGAAATGGTTAAAGTATTTACTCTTTGTACAGAGTTTTGAAGTGGGTACAGTTATTGAAATTATTATTTTAGAGCAAATATGTAAACACTATTGTATCATGAAGAGAGGAAGGGGCAGTTGAGATATTATCATACACCCCACCCCCCACCAACTGCATATCCTGGGTGTGGAGAAGATTGTGTGAACACAGACCTGTTAACCAGCGGGGTACACAGTGACAGAGGGTAGGCCGAGGATCTAATTTTGGTACTAATTAGCTTAAATATTACCATTCCCTTTGAAATCAAAATTTTTCTCGAGGGAGAAACCCCCGGACCCCCACTTTTTAGAGGGCGTCACTGATTCTCTATCCTTCGCATCCCCCTACTTCAAATCAAATTTCCAAATATTACAGTAATTGAAATATATAATGGTGCAATTATGAACATTATTATGTAAAAAGCCCCACCCCCCAGCTCTAAATACTGGGTGCGTCCCCGTGTGTAAATAACACAATTCCTCAACATCATGTCTTCAGGATTACCCCAGTTCTGACTGCTGTGATCCTGGGACAGGATGTACAGGGTGATGTTGGAAATAAAGGTTAGGTTGGGTTAGGTTTGGTTAAGGAATTTAACTGCGTGGCTATACACGGGTCATAGGCCTTGAACTGGGAACTTTATAATTGATTGTTTTAATAATATTACAATACATGATGTGCCACAGAGTCTGCTGGGAACATAATATTTAGAGGGTCCTTGTTTTGGCGCCTAGCGCTGGTGGTTTTAACCTGAATCTGTATTGTTTACATTTTACTCGGGATTGGTGAGTTTGTTTGTTTATCAAACTTGAGATGATATACCTGTCCATTAACAATAATCCGTTATACTATCTATACTGGGAGTGTAATCTATTCTTGTGTTGTGTGGACTAGAGATGAATCAACAATTGTTGCGTTTGTTGATCGCTTTGATTTGACAAAAACAAACACAAACCCTAGTGTTAAACAAAATACAGGAGGGCACCATATCCGCGGATAATACGCTCCTAGATCCCGGATAGTACTGAACTATTATATAATGTGATATTCATGTAACATACATAAATACAGTAAAGTTTAATTGATATTAGATTATTGACAGTAAGACATTTCCAACATTAAATAAAGTACACAATAACAACTTGTACTGTACATTACAGTGAAATAACTACTCTCCGTTCTTCTTGTCGTGGAGATCACATGATGATGATGATGATGATAATAGCACAATGTCCATGATAAGGAGATGAAAGTGTAGGCATTGTGACTTATAAATAACTTTTCTTAAATTAAAAAGAAATAAAATTGGGCAACGTTACATTGCGGATAACTGAATCAGCGGATACGGAGGCCCTACTCTACTTCAATTTTTAAAAAACATTTAGCTTAACTTTAAAACAAGACTATGTTTTACCAGAGGTTGTAAAATAACCAACCAATAAATACATCTTTTCCTTTGAAAGAACTAAATATTTACTCTCTTTGTTTTACTTGTAGAGCCATTATTTGATTGCTGTTCTTTGTCTTTCTACGTGCGAGACGGGTTACCCCTGTTAGGTAGGCACTAAGAGGTTTCCTGTCTCGACTATCGCCTCCCCCTCTCATAGTTCCTCCAAGGAAACTTTCAAGGAAAGCAACCATTTACATTTGTTTGATTCACAATGTAGTGTCCTAACAATACCAGGAATTTGAAGCCGGGATTCAAACCGGTGGCCCTAACCAAGTGGGGTCAGTTTTTTACTTCTCAGTAAAGAGAGAGTATTGTAACCGTGAACATTTTTCCACCTCGAGATTTTGATGAAACCTCTCGTTTTATGTGCTCCTGTTTATTTTCATTAAAACATATTAATGTTTGGAAAATTTCCTTTACGATTTTGTTCAAAATGTATATCTGGAGAGTGGTTTACATTATAAAATAACGTTATATATTAGTTTTTACAAAGAAAATTCACTTGAGAGGATTTTATTGATTTTGAAAAATCTGAAATTTACATAATATTATGTATGAGAAAGAAGGTATGTACAATTTTGTCGTAACATTTTTTTAAAGCCAATTTTTCTTCTTTAGGTGATATTTTTACAAAAAAAAAAAAAA
>CABFWB010008557.1:3385-17270 GCA_902151455.1 Timema bartmani
GAAATTTTAATACGAAGTGTTGACCCTTGTGGAAGACATTAAACTGTTTGAAATGCTCTTAGGTGGACAAAGATGCGCCTCTTTTCTCATTGATTCTATATCATTGTATATTATTTTATGCGTGTTCTTATGTGGAGTGGTGATAATACAATGTACATTATTCCGTTCAGAAATCTTACGAGTTTATAGAAAGAGAGAGAAAGTCTGTGCGGTGTGCCGTACCATTTATTTAACTGTAGGACACATAAAGTAAAGTATCGCGACAGTAAAAAGAAACTAGCCTGAATTGTTGATGGATGTCGACGTCTCATGACCCCCCTAACCCTAAAAAGTGGTCTTTGTAATTTCTGTCTGCGTCTGTCTCTGTGTCTATTTAAACTTAAATCTAAGCTTAGTTAAATAAAGGATAAAAGAGAAAAATTATATTTTCTCAAAATCTTCCCAAACGATATTGATTAAAACTCGTATATAGGTGTTGATTAAGATTATAAATTAATTGGCTATTTTAATTTTCCCATGAAAATGATTTTAGGTTACTTTGCAGAAGCTGAAATTTCCGTATCTCCGCAACTATTTGAGATACTAAATAAATTATCATTTAAAAATTGTAGTACTATTAAAAATAACCAACCTTTATATGAAATATATTTTTATAATACCAACACTTTCTTAGATATTGGCAAATATTTTAATACAATTTTGTAAGCTTTAGTTATAAAGAGACACTACTTAGGCTTTAACACAATACTTCTCCAATGCTATGAAGTAATTAAATATAAAAAAATATCTCAAAAAGTTTATTTTATTTTTCCTTAAATCTCTAAGGAGAAATTTTTGTAGAACAATGATCTATCTCCATTTTAGACTCAATAGTCAATATTTACATTTTTTATTGGTCAAAATTTATAAATGAGGAATTTAATAGCAATGTGATGACATGAAGATGGTCAACACCTAGTAAAATGTTGAAAATGTTAACCGGAAGTCGAAAGTTTAATACGAAGTGTTGACCCTTGTCGACCTAATATTGATTTTTTTATAGGTCCAAACATACAACTGAGGACATTAATTCTTTATAAATAAAACTGTAAAATTTAAAACCAGGATTCGAAAAAGTTTTACATAAATATAGTGCAATTTATGCTTGGGTTTGCTAGTGTATATTATTTCGGTTCACATATATTATGAGTTTTCAGTAAATATCTCCATTTTTAAACAATCGAGCGAGAAAGTCCGTGCGGAGTTCCGTACCATTTATTTTAATAGTATTAAACCTCTTCTTTGATATGATGTTTTATGCAATAAAGTATCTCAACCCCAAATTATTTTAAACATTTTCTATTGACAAGCTTCGTCTTTGAAAAAAGTAAACAAAGGCACACATTGTAAGAAATAACTGTATCTTGAAAATTATCTGGTTTATAAATATTATCTCGATAATCTATGTACAATTATAGCTGCATTCTAAAAAAGTTAAGAACTTATTTTATATCTGCTAGTAAATGATGAAATATTCTTGAGATTCCGACAGAATTTGACAGCTTAACATAGGTAGGATAGAGGCATTTGGGAATGTATCAACAAACTGATTATTTAGATGATATTCAAATCTTTAAATAGTTAAATTTTAGGATTCTGAAAACTTACGTGTCTTTTGGACTCGAAGAAGATACTATATATATATAAAATGATACAAGATATTTTATCAAAATCATGTCAAGATTTTAATAATATCAGTCAATTACTTTACATAAATTAACTTTAGGCTTAGATTTTTTAATATGGCTGTAAATAATAATTTATTTGACAGCTAATATTTAAATTAATATAACCCAACATGATGGTGTAGTTGGCTAACGTGGTAGTTTCGTGTTGAGTTTGACTGCCAAGGACGGGGAGGTCGAGGTTTAAATCTTGGTCAGGAGAACTGGGGTGGTTTGTCCTAAATGTTTTTACACTATCCCTCCACATAAATGCGGTTTCACTTCATCAAAATTCAACCTTCCCAATTTCTAATTCATTAGCGTAATTAGTACTTAAGTGTATTGCCCAAACGGGTAGTAAGAGACAGTGCTAAATAAATAAAATTAAATAAATTAATATGGTTAATATATAATATTTTTCTTGAGTCAGTGATTATATATTATTAAAATTATTCCACAAATTAAAATGGGATGAATATTTTGGGGCTGTTGATGAGACGTGATATAATATTATATCATATGAATAACTAATTATACATTTTAAGCTTGTTATTATTATTTTTAAATCTATAGAATAAAATCTGGAATAAATATGATTTAAATATTGATATTTGTGTATGTTTAGAATTGAATCATTATCCCACAATGTATTTTGACTTTAATTAACCAAATAGGAAAAAAATTATTTGTATCAGATAAGTAAGTCTCTAACTAATCATGATAGCTTATTTTCCCATCTTAGGGAAAAAATAAAATTAAACTTTAAATTAATATAGTAATTAATAATTATTATCAAGAGCTTTAAAAAGTATATAAAGTCTTAGTGTATAACATGAACGTGTAGTAAAACGCGGTGCCAAAAAAATAAAATTACGTGTTACTATTGTTATAACAAAGGGTGTGTAAATTATTTCATATTATCTGCCTTGTTAACAACCAGAATAACCAGTCAACTAATGATAGAGTAAAGGGTTACATAAATCTTACATTATTGGTAAAATATAAAAATTAAGAGTTGTTTAACTTTGATTGAAGAGGTCTTTAGAATGTAAGATTAAATTGTAATATTTCTCTGTTGCATAACATTTGTTATGAGACCAAACAATACAAAAAATATATTATCAGATAATGTTAAGTGCTTTTATTAAAAGAAGAAATATATATTTACTTTTATTAATTCAGTGAGAAGAAAGATGAAGGTTATTTTGCTTTGTGTTATTTTAGTATTTTCTAAAACAAATGGGTAAGTATAAATTATTAATAACTATCACATTAGATTTATATTTTAAATAACTTTTTAATATTACAAATATCAAAGTATTATTCTTTAATTTTTAGTCATTTATTTTATACATAAAACATATATTTTGGTTTGTTTGATTAATAAACCAAATTTTATTTTTAAGTGGATCCCTTGAATAAATCAAATATACATAGAAAACTTAGATATTAAATGTCAACAAAAAGATGAAAATATTTTATTCTATTTATGTCAAGATAATATTAGCGGAGAAGTTATTATCTGTAATTACAAGACACTTTGTTTTGGGTTTAACAAAATGTAAATTTAAAGTTAAAATTAATATTTCAATTTTCATAAATTATTTTATAAAAAATATATGAATAATTATTTTAAATAAAATAACTCTATGGTTTGAGCCTTTAAACGAGCTATACCGACGGAGCGTCCACCACCATTAGCGATGGTTGTGCCAACCTTTGCAAATATAGGATGTCATGTGGTCAGCATAATGATCACTGTGGCCATTAATCTCAGTATTTTAGGCTGGAACTGCTACTTATTTATTAAAGTAGCTCTTAAATGGTTCTTACGAAGCTGAGTTTGATCCAATCCAGAACACACTGCTTCACAGATAACTTTTGGAAGCGCTAAAGATCGAACCCAGGATCTCTGGATCTGTAGCTAGAAGCTTTGACCTCTAAATTACATTTAATAGTATATTCTTCGATCCAATTCATATTTTTATTGTACTTTAATATATAAATATCAACATTTATTACTCATATCTTTATGAGAATTTGTAAACTTAAAAATTACTGATAATGTTGAAAAAGAAGCTCTACGTAAATTAATGACAAGCAGCCTCATTTGTAAACTGGGAGTATAGTAAATTCTTGTAGGTAAATAAAAAAGAAACTAGATTTTAGGATAGATAAAAATGTAGAGTTGTGTTTAAAAATTAAATTTTGTGTAACAAAATTGTCCATAATATTTCAACTATTTTGTACTATTGTAAAGGTGTAAGACTATTGTTCATTATGGTTTGAGTTCCTTTAAATAAATATTTCACTATAAAAAAATCTTGAAATTTTAACTGATAGTAACTGATGTTTGCGGTCAGATTGAGATATAGCTTAGATAATTTTTCCAACTGGATGTTTAAATTTAATTATATATACATATTATCCTTTATAATATATAAATGGTAGTGTTTATTTATTTTCATCATTTTTGAAACCACCATTATTTAATTTTATAGTACAGTTTTTTCGTATAAGTATAACGGCACTTTAAATTGCGTTTCTAATATTTTATTTACATAACTATTAAAATATTTTTGGCATTTAATTTTGTCAAATCGTAGTGAATACATAACTTACACTTTATAAATAAATAATTTGAGTTGACCAACATTTCTGTTACTATTAGTAGTAAGAGTTGTAAAACTTATTTAATATTTACGCCCACTTGTAATTAAAATGATATATATTTAAAATATCATATAATGCAAGTTATGAATAAAAAATATGTCTCTATAATAATCTTATATGAATATTAAAGCTTGGGATATAATAATGATATTATTATGGATACAGCCTTATCAGTTATCTTATTCGTAAATAAAAAATAAAATAAAAATATTCCTAGACACAGGAATCAAACCCAACACATGCGGCTTAGCGTTCTAACGCTCTAAAAATGAGCTATCCAGGATTCATACCGTGCTCAGAGCCATCCCTTACTTATAGTTTAAGGCAGAGTCAGCGATGGTCGTGTGGGGATTATCAGTGAAGAATGACCCTCAGCATTGGATCAATACTAGATAGCTCAGTGGTGAAACATTGTAGCGGTAAGCCAAATGTTGCAGGTTTGATTATTGTATCCAGATGTCATTTTTCAAAATTTACGAACCAAATATAAATATACTGCTACTTTATTTGTTATTGAGTATAGCATAGCAGCCTATTGTGTAGATTCACAAGACTAAACTGATGTCTGTTATTTTGTTATTTAAACCCACTAAAGGTGATTGTCCCGTTATATTAATCCCTTACAGATCTTATTTATTAATCTACTTGCCACCATTGGTAGGTTAACTGTCTCGAACAACTTCACCATAGAGGTTCAGAGCTATGCAGAGGAAATGTATACAAGTCTGATACAAAGAGCTGTTGCTGCGGCGGGAAATGGTCGAGTTTCTTTAGACAACACACAGATTGATTTGGTATGGTACTATTATATTCATTTATTTAATATAATAACTATATTAGTACATGTACTACTAGTAATTACTAGTCTTTAATTTATCATGGGAAAATGATCTATATATTTATTAACGGCCATTGAATATGAAACAGAAGTTTGATTAAAAAGTTATGTTTTTACAAAAATAGGCCAAAAGAAGAGATTTAAATTTATATAGGCTACTTAAACTGAGTCCGACACCTTAGATCATTCGGTAGATTGTCTGCCCACTGAGCAAAATGTTGCGAGTTTCATTCCTGGCATGGCTGAAACATTTATGGTTAGTGAAATGTGGGTTTATCCTTTCACAGTGATGAATTGACGGCTGTGGACTGGATGTTGTGCATGTCCTAGTCTTAAGTTAGATTACAAGGTATATGAAGCTAGGACAAGCCTAGCAAGCCGGTTGTGGAAAATATATGGCTTGAATAAAAATGTTACTGAGGCCAGAGATTGGAAACTAAAGGGGAGGGGAAAAAATACTTAAACTGACATTACATAATTTAAAGATTTAGTTGGGAATCTATAACTAGCAGGAAGTTTAAAAAATAGGATCATAGGGCCAGTTTCATAGTCAAATTTTGTGAGCCTAAAGTGCGAGTCGATACTAAACACAGGACGACACCCACCTAAACCAAAATGGAATGGGCCAGTTTCGCATATGAAACTGGCCCATTCCATTCAATTTCAGGTAGGTGACGTCTTGTAGGAAAATGATCTATATATTTTTTAACGGCCATTGAATATGAAACAGAAGTTTGATTAAAAAGTTATGATTTTAAGAAAATAGGTCAAAATACTATATTTATATTAATGTATCCAAATAATTAAACTGATATTTATGTAACTATAAGACTCAGTTATGAATAGTTAACCAGTAAGTGTTTTAAAAAATTATATTATTTGGTTTTACTCATCTTTTAAAGAAGTACTTATTTCAACCTACAGTGTTTTTAGTTAAATATATACTAAAATATCACTATTATCACCATATATGTACGCAATGAGCTCAGCGAGCAGTAGGGAGGTGTGGACAATTCAAGACTTACTAGAGAAATCTCTTATTTATGTCGCATTAGGTAAAAAAAATTACAACCTTGATACAGGTAGCAATCCCAAGACATTTCAGTTTGTGTAAAATACATCATTGATCCATTCTGATATGTTTCATAATGACAAGGCAAAAATACCCCTGTTTATGAAATTAGCCAGGTTAGTTTAGTGGTAGAGCATCGGCATGCAAAACCAAAAGTACTGCTTTCAAATTCCTTAACCTGGTGGTTGTTTTTAATTGAATTGAATTTGATTTGGTTATCGTAACTGATACTGTGGACCTTCATAATGAATTGGTTTGTGATGCACATCAATTATAAAAACTTTGATTTGGGGCTTATTATCATATATACAAATGAGCATTCGTATCTAGAGTGGTTTTAATATCATTAAATAATCATAAAAATTGTTTATTTTATATAATAGAGGTAGCTTTTGAGTAAACAAATATAATAAATATACCGTATCGTTATTGTTAATATTTTTATTCCTGTATATTTATACATATGGTGTAATCACTAAAATTAATTTGTATTTACCTTGTCAAAGTTTGTTTTTATATTCCATTTTTGTTTATAGGCAGGTAGCTATTTGCTGAATTTAAACAATCGGTACGTGGACGATATAACTGTTTTTCAAATATTCGGCCGAGCAACTCAATTTGTGGATGCAACGTCACAGAACCTGGTTATTCTTATAAATTTTCAATATCCTGAACTAATGATAAGTAAATTACTCAAGTAAATAGTTGTTCTTAAATTAGTAAATATTTTATAACAAATTTTGATCAATATTACATATTTTAAATATAATTTCTCTTTAAAACAGGTATTCAAATTCAATTTTTTTTACCAAACCAAACCTTAAAACACACTATAGGCCTATATAATTTAAATAAATTTTCCTACGAAGTACAAAATTTTTTTATTAAATAAATTATTTAGCTAATTGACTACCTTAATGTAATTGCTGCATGGTGCTAGTGAGTCAAAGACATTTATACATGCCTTGTTTAATCAAAAGGTATAACTTATTAACTTGACCCTATGGTAAAGTTAGCTATATAATTTTTAATACATATTTATTTTTATGAAAATTACACCTAACCATAAATATATGAGATCATCAGTAAAACATATTTTTATCACGCCAAGTCCGATATAAGGAGAACCCTCCATTTGTTTAGATATTTGGACAGAGTGCATAATACAGGATTTGAAGAACATGAAACAAATATATGTACAGTACATGTAGTTTATAAATATTATAATAGAACGATATGAATAATGTTCTTAGATATAATTTTATATTTGAAGACTTAATATTGTATTTGGACCTTATAAAAAATTTTCTAACTTACTTCCCCCATTATACATTTTTATTGTTTTTAATGTCAAAAATTGGAAGATTCAAATTTTAAAGAAAGATCATTCTCCGAGGTTACACTAACCTAAGCTAAAATGTAATATGTAACATAAAATTCAACATAAATTTGATATTATATTTGTGTTATTGGTTTAGTAAAAATAGGGGCCCCTTGATATTATAAGACTGCTGGAATCTTTGTGACCCCATTGTAATTAAAATCTTTCCACTTAGAAAGGTTGGTCTAATAAATTATCAACTGGTTTCCTCCAAATTGGATATATTAGGGATAATATAATGTATGTTTGGATTTGATTTTGACTCATTTTTACAAGAACGTTAGACTTTTTGTGTATTATTAGATTAACTCCGTCTAATAGGAGAGAATCATTATGAACATGACAAATAAGTGCTTTCTTCTAAAAACACACATTAGATATAATTTAGTAAGAAAAACTAAAAATTAAGCTTCTTTAGTTTTAAAACTTTTTAATATTATAAAAAATTATACAAATATACTAATAAAGGATATTTCTCATTAATAACTTTTGTTTTTCTACGTTCCCATTGTCATGAGGGGCTAGGTCCCCCCTAAAATTAAATTGTCATATATTTGTTGTTGCTTTGCATGTTTAATTTACATCTACTACGATATAAAACCATCATTTACTGAAGAGAACCTACTAAGAATGTATCCCTTACAGGTGATATGAATAAAGCCACGTGATTCTTGGCAAGGAGGAAGTACTTTAGAATGCTAAAGGAAGGAAGGGGTTTACTAGGGTAGTCTTCTTGTCGCTCCACGTGTTAGGATACTACTACTAGGATTGTATTTTACTACAATTTTATTACTATACGTGAAGTAAACATTATATTACTTGTGATTGTAAGGATTTCAACTTTATTGAGTACTTAGTTTCTGAGAATTTATTCAAAGCATTTTTACTATAAACATTTTCCTAGCGTGAACATTTTTTGTTTAACATTGTAGTAGCCTGGTCAGTCACAATAGAGAAGTTACCTTCTTTTATATAAAACAAAATGGTTTAATATTTTAGGGAATAATAATTACTGTATTTTAATGACTGTCAAACAGTTTTATTGTAAAATGTAGATTAACTCAAAATTGTAGTAAATATATGGATTACAATATATACATATATATATTAATACTCAAATAATATTAATAGATTTTCCAAATCTGAAATAATATTTAACGCTGTTGTCAAATTCCTTGAGAAGCATGGTTTTGACCATGAATATCTGAAGAAAAATCTAGTGTCTTTTACAAGTGATGGGGCTAGTGTAATTCTTAGGAAAAAGTCTGGCGTGGAACAAAGATTTTTATATCCAAACATCATTATTTGGCACCTCTGGCTTAGTACGCCAATTATCTAACCATTGAGCTATCCAGGATTCGTCAGTGCCCAGGGTAATTCTTCACTCATATTTTAAGGCAGAGTCTATGATGGACTTAGCGGAAATCGTCGGCTAGAAAACAATTTAAATAAAGAGAAAAAGCTTTGACAAAATTCCATGACATCCTTGACAGATATCCAAGATCTGTTGATATTAGCATGTGCATAAAACTAAGCTCTATGTTTCTACTGGAGAAATATTTGATCAATTTTGGCCGTAATGCTATACAAATTGTAAAATTACTCGCGCACCTTTCCGCCGCATCATAAGTATATTATTTTTGTATAAATCTTTCTAAAATTATTTGTTATTTTAGTAAATAAAATATATTATTTATTTTTTAACTAAAGGTACATGTGCCTTACAATATTCATAATGCAATAATTTTTTTACATAAAGTGTCATACCTTTTATATACTTTTTAAAATCAATTATTCACTCTTAGTTAAAATCTATACATCATTAGGGTATATTTATTTATTTATAGTAAAATAAAATCTTAATCATAGACTTGACCTAGTTTTTTACCTTGTGGTGATTCAAACTTGGGGTGGATTTACACCTTGTAGTCTTAACGACAGGCTAAAATTCATCAGCTGAGCTTTCAAGCTTAACTTCCCTAGTATTTTACTTTTTAGTTATATCTAGTTTAGGTTCATTTCCTTTGTATAATCATTTAATTTACGCACAATTTGGGGCATAGTTCACTTTTGAATTCCCCAGCATTTACATTTTAAAGTATAATTTTTTACAAAATGAATTATTTATTTTGATTATGTAAGGTTTTTGTTTTTTCCTTTATTTCCCTTAATTAAATTTGTAAATTTATAATTGCAAACAAGATAAACATTATTTATATCAAGTTATAAATTCTTTAATCTTAAAGATTTTGTAATTGTTATACCGGGTTTGACTCTGAATTGAACTGCTTTTAAAACTTTGTTCCTGTGTCGTTCTTTATTACAAGGCATAATTTAATGTATTTTGGCTTTTAATAATGTAGCATGTCAAAGCGCCTTTTTTACTTGCAAAACATAAAATACCATAAATATAATTAACACTTTGATTACAAGTGCTAATATATTCAAATAATATGTAGCAGGTGTTAGCTCACTGTGGATTTATGTTGCCGAGAAACACCAATGCTCCAGGAAAGCTGCCCCAGTTGATCGGGCCGGCACCACTAGCAAACGTCTTACTATTCTCAAGCCACACTTCATAGAAAAGGCAGATAATTTTCTCTGGGTGCCACACAACCAAAGAGCGCTAGTGTTTAATCTATGCAATTTCTTAACTTAGCCCCCCCTTGCCACTTTAAATGTCCAGATGCTAACCTGTCCTCGAGTTCGTTATCTCAGTAACTATATAAGCGTCATCCCTCACGTCATATGATATGTGGAGGGTGCCATCGACGTCCCAAAGCCTTGCTCGGATAAGCGAGATATGTCAACAGTGGTTTGGGAGGCTCTCACCCAGCCCCCCGTAGAGTAGTGTCTCCGCACGTAACTCTAAAAAACTCTTATTCGGTTTTCCACACTTTTGTTTTCCACAATAATATTAATAATATGCTTTTTTTTGTTTCAGAAACTTCGCGAAATGCGACAACCCGTCAGTTTAGTATCCGAAAACCACACGGTGTGACCAATTGGTCGGTACGTGTTGTAATTTGCTCTCGTGCTCCCCTTCAGGGTGCATTAGAGCATGCTACTTTGCGTCTGCGTCTGCGTCACATAATATATTTTATTGTATCACTTCAACGGAGGAAGAACTTGGACGTAAACCTATATCGCCGAAGTATCTACTAAACACCACGATGTGTCAAGCGTCGGTCTCACCACCCCGTCATAGAGGAAGCCTCTTCTGAGATTTTAAGTATATACAATTTAGAATCCGAGTAAGATTCTAAGCAACTTTTTTTCTATGTCCATAAGAAATAGTTTTATGTGTAAGAATGTCTGAATTTATTATCTATGTCTATCAGACATAGCTTTATGTGTCAGAATATCTGACTTTACTATCTATGTCCATCAGATATAATTCTTTGTGTCAGGATGTCTGACTTTATTTTCTATGTCCATAATGCATAGTTTTGAATGTTAATATTAACGATCTTTTTTATATCCACTACACAGAGTTGTTCGTAAAATTATGACATTTTTCCTATGCCCATATGGCGTAGTTTAGAATGAAGTGTTTAGTGCTATATTTATCATGAACCATACGTCTTAAATTACTGTCAGTGTGTCTGACTTCTTTGTCGAAGTCCTTAAGACATAATTATATAAATTAAGGAATAATAATCCCCCCCTAAACGATACGTTGAAAACTAGGATCTTTTTATGGTGGAAATCAGATTATCTAACGTTTTATTTCATGACCTAGCTAGATTAGTGATAGATAGCAGTCACTATAGTCTCTTTGTAGTTTATCTATTTAGGGTGCGCTGCCTGTGGGAGCACTACTTGTTGGTAGTCGTGGCACACGGGAATAGTGTTTTGTCTCTGGCCCCTGTAGGAGTCGTTTGTATCAAGTTAAACTAATATTGTATATAGTTGGTACTTATTAATGTTTGCCCAAGTATAGGGGTGAAGTATAATTATACTATTGAATGTCCAGGCTGTACTTACTAGGAAGTGACCAGCCATTGTATGGTAACGGTGTAGATGCCTGATTGCTCGCCATCTACTATTTGTAAAATGTTGGTTACTCTTCAAGGAAATTAACCTTAGGTTCTCGTAACTCTCTAGAGAGTTAACTCAAGCTAGCTAGCTTATTTGTATATCCATCCTCATAGTAGATTTATAAAATTAGGATTAGATACCCCTTGTTTTCATTCACTATAATCTCACTATTATTCATAAGTAGACCTATCTGGTATTAGTCTGGTACTAGCTAGGCTGGATTATCTTCATGTGTTGTGGCTTATCCATATATAATTATTTTGCCTATCTTTGAGTGTAGATATGTTGAGGCAGACGCTCCTTCTTAGGAGAATGGGCGTTGATCCTCATTTTAAGAGTTACTAAACTATTCTATATTTTATATTTTCTTACTTCTGTTATTGCCTTGTCACCAAGGTGTTTATTTCTTTTCCAGCTTATCGTGAAGTTTACGATCATCATAACTGAATAAAATTATCTTTAATAACAATGGACTGTTTGATCAATAATGTATTTAATATATACGTAATTCTATTTCTCTAAAATGAGGAGGGTAGAGGGCTGTTGGTTTTATGTACAAGAAATAAAATTAAAGTGGCAAACAGCTGGTATAAGAAGGAAAGAGAAAGTAATAAGCTCACTAGATATATTTGTGATAGCGAGAAAAGTCAGATATATATTTCTTTATCATGGACGAAGAAATGATAAGGCAGACATTAAATATCAAGGTAATATTAAGTATGTTCTTAAATGGTGATCAATTATTGTTGTTGGTGGCAGATATAAAGAAATGGGAGTGTGGGATAAAGTTAGTAAGACAAGAAAGAAGAATAAGGGTGCTAAGGCTGAGAAATTAATAGGAATGAAAGATGTATTTAAGAAAGACAAAAAGCTTAATGCCTTCGGATGAGATACAAAGTGTAGAGGTTGAATGGGAAAGGTTTAAGAATAGCCTGGTGGGAGTGGTAGAGGAGGTTTTCGAGAGGACATGTAATAAGAGGAAGTGGAAGGAGACACCCTGGTGGAAATACAGGGCGAAGGAAGCAGTAGAGTAGAAGAATTAAGACTCCAAAAGAAGTTTTAAGAGTAGGAATGAAGAAAAGGGGGGAACTATAATGAGAAGAAAAAAAGAGCTAAGCGAGTTGAACGGGAAGCCAGGAATGATTGGATTCAAAAATGGACGGAAATGCTGGAACGGACGAGGAAGGAGGGTATAGCCAAGTAAGAATGAGGATGCGAGAAAAAGACAATACGTTAGGATGATGGATGAAGAAGGAATAACGTTGAAGACAGAACAGGAATAAAAGGGACTACGTATGAGATATTTTGAGAATTTGTTCAACCCGGAAGAGCAAAGGAATGAGAGTGAAACAGAGTAGTTGGAAGAACATGGAAAGAGTAGAAGGATGAGAATGAAATAAAGGAAACCACCTGGTGTGGATGAAATGACTGTAGAAAGATTAGGGATGGAGTTTACCGGGAAAGAGTAGGATCACAGGGAGTACATATTAGTATAGGAAGCAATACTAGGGCATATAATGAGAATGGAAAAAGAGAGAATGCCGAAAAAAGTTTTAGAAATGAAGTATGTGTGTAAAAGTTCTCAAGGTAGGCCAAGAAAGAGATAGGAAGAGTATATAGCAGAAAATTTTGAAGTGAGAATAGAAGAACAGAAGATATTAAAGGAGGAAGAGTAATGAAAGACTAGAGAAAGAAGGTGGCATTTTACTAAACTGAACTGGCCACAGCCTGGAAACAATTGTTGATGAGGAAGTGTTATGGATGGGGAGCCTAGTTTTATGCACCCCTAACATTCTGTCATTGATCATCATAATGTTTGAATATGTTTCTTGTATATTTTAACAATGATATGTGGCACTGGGAAATTATTAATTGATCAACACAGCATGTAATTAGTTTACAACCAATGACAAATACGTAGTTATTTATTTGGGAGTTATCAAATTTTTACCTATGGAACGAATTGCAGAAAATGAAAAATTTACAAGACAAAATAAAATGACAAACTAATATTTTATGCTATATATCATAAAATAACAAACCAAACGGTGTAACAAATTTTCTACATAAATACTTAAATTTAATACATTTTGTTTGCTGTCACGCCCCCCTTCCCCCTTCAAACATATCGTCGCACTCTAATGTTTGTCAGGATGTATTGTGGCTGATGATCGGGG
>CABFWB010008558.1:6834-17269 GCA_902151455.1 Timema bartmani
TGATTTTAGGTGGTCCAGTAAATTGTTATGAAAGAATGGAGCCAAGCCATGCACAATGAAATATGCAGCCTTGTCTCCACAAGAGTAAAGGCACTGGCAATGGAACACTCGGGAAACATAAACTGAAAAATTGTACTTAAATTATTTCACGAATTAAAATACATTTTATTGTCAACAACTTGCAAAGCCCAAATGACTTCCACCTTATTTATATTATCTTTCATAACAAAAGTGTTAGGGTTTCTTCGAGCCACTACACTACTTTCACTTTTGGCAACACCTTCCTTCTGCGGCTTTACAATTTCCGATGAAACTGAAGTGCGACATGAATTGTCATTTCCCTGACTTTTCTTAAGCTTCCCTGACCGTTATTTTTTTCCCTGACTTTCCAGACCGTAGGAACCCTGTCTAACTATATTTTCCATCCCAGCTAACATATAGCAATAACCAGCTGTTTTAAGTTTGTGTTGTGCATTATGGGCTACACTACTTTGTTAACATGTGAATTGCTGCACCACCCTAGCTGACTCGAATCTAAATTTTCGGCGAATGTGTGAATCAAGCTTTATAATTTTATAAGTTGTCTTGTAGCTATAAGCTTTAATTTTATTATGTTGTGTTTAACATTATTTTAGTCATGTGCAAGAGTTTTTTTAATGTTGTCATTTGAAGACATTCTTCAAGTAGGCAGGAGTAAAGATTTATAATTTAGCCAACTCTTGCACCTAAAACTTGGGGGGTTAGAGGGCCATCCCCCCAACCACCGAAGGCAAGAAAAATTTCAAACTATATATATATCTCTATAATCTATTTCGAAGGCTTTATAAATAATAATTGTGGACTTAGGTTTAACATATTTAAGCTAGTCACTAACATTAAAAATATAAAAAGTAAGCCTAAACTTGACTCAAAGAAAATTGTTTTAAACATCCTCTAAAAAACTATTTTTAATAGACTTCTAACCTGTAAATTGCTTCTGGGAAACAATTTAAGATAAGAAGGGCAAGAAATATGAGAGCGAAAAGGCTAATATTAGTAATATTTGATTACGCTGTGACTTGTGAGAAGATGATTGTATGAACACCACCAACTAACCAACCTACATATGCATATTATGTGTGTATAACCCAAACGGGTAGAAAGAAGTGGTGCTAATAATAATATTATTATTATTATTATTATTAGCACCGCGTCTTACTACCCGTTCGGGTTATACGCACTCACGCTAATGTGTAATGGTAGGGTGATTGCGAGATGAAATGGAGGACCTACAGTTTAACGTGGAATCCGAACCACGGTGGAGGCCTGGCATTCCTCACATTCACAAGTTGTGATTAATACTGCTAATAATAATAATAATAATAATAACATATTATCAAAGGGAACTATTCCTACACTGCCTACAACGTTACAAAATACTAATTATTGTTGTATGTAATTCATTAAAAAAACCCATTACTGTTCAGCAATTCTACATCCCCATTTAATCTAAAAGTAATTACGGATGAATTTGATATTTATGATAACTTAAGCAAAAATGTAGCCTACAAGTAATGAATATCTTCCTCAACCCCTGCAATGCAGGGGTGCTTTTACGCTCGACCTCTGCACGAGCAGGCCCGCAGGGGTCTGTTCTCCGCGAGTGTAAGTGGGTATCTAAACAAGGTTATAATGAAAAAGTAAAAATACAAATGCAATGATTTGGCTTATTATACACACATAAAAAGTTATCATTGCATTAGACTTCTGTTTCTTCCTAAAAAACTTTATGCTGGTGCCGAGGTTAAAGCATCCATCCCAAGCAATGTTTAAAGAACATGGAACATCAACCTGTAAAGTGAGCGAGCTGAATAATTATTACTTAGGTTAATCCAAGAGACCAATACTGTCGGCTAATTGTAATATTGATAGGTAGGCCTACATCAAGTTCTTTAATGTGATTATAATGATTAACAACTTTTTATGGTGGTGTTTTTGTCGTTAGAAACCCTTTTCCCAAAAGAAGGCGTAGCTTATGTGTTTTTAGCTGAATTATTAAACACTTCTATATACTGAGCATAGTAGGCCTATTTGATACTCACATGCATTACTATTGTGGACAGTGAATGAATCTAAATCATGATCTTGACTAGACTATGATATTACCAAAAGTGAAACTTAAGAATGACATTTCCTTTGTTTGTAGAAAAATAACAAATCACCTTTAGACCATTCCACTCCACTTGTACATATAGGCCTATGCTAGGGGCCTTTGGATTCCTTATTATAGTATTAGTTTATTAATTTATGATTGGCAATTCAAAACTGTGTCATATAATGATTTGAATAAAGAAGCTTTGTTGATGCCCTCTACATAGAGTTAATGGAATTTATTATTATAAAGAAATATATCATTTAAGTATGTTGTTTCTATTTGCAGAAATAACCAATAGAGATCAATATCGGGAAATTGTCCCCATAGAATATTAAATCCAGCAATATTCCTGTGAAAAAAAATTTCAACCTAATTTTTTAACGAGTGCCTACAATATAAATTAGGCCTTTAAGACAGTAAAATATTTACTTACATGAAACTAAATTTAGCTTGAATTGCTTTAAGATTACACAGTGAAATATTTTAACTGAAGAGTCAAATATAATATAATAAATATAACGAAATATAAAAGTTTTAGTCAATCTTACCATAACCTTAGACCCAACGTTTGTCCACATATTATTTACCGGCAGTGAATTAAATTTGGTTTCAGAGAGGTTAGGTTAACCATTAATTAAGGACATAAATAATGACACAATATATGTATATACATTTTAGTTAGACATAGTTGAAAAAAAATGAACTTTAGATTTTCACTGTGAAATATCCGCACCTTCGATTTGAGTAAATAACATTCCAGTCATTCTACCAATAAACATTACATGGCGGGAGTTCAACAACGATATTAGCTCTCATAGCACAAAAAAACATAACTAAATATTGGCGATTGTTTATTATGTATGCCTGTATGATTAATGTAATTAAAATAACTTTAATCTTCATGAATCTTTGATTTGTAGGTATGACGTATTAAACGAGTATTTAAATCTTCTAACAGCTTTAAAAAAAACTAATCACCACTAAAATAAAAATAAAAATTCACTAACTATTGCAACAATAAAATTAATTTGAAATATTTTGTTTTAAACACTTACAAAATATTGTAGTTATAAGGTTCACATTTAAGCTAAACAAATGGAAGTCTAGTCTATAGACTAAAACATGGTCGGAGTCGGAGATAATCTGGGATTCCCATTTCATGCAATGCAATATAGTCTTATGTGTGTGTATAGCAAACCAAACAACTTTTGATGAGTGGGTTTATGGATGTGGAAAAATATTGATACCTACTTTACTTATATCAAATTTTCCTTTTGATACCAATAATTTTTTACACGATACTTTTTTTTCTTATATGATGTACTTATACTCCTGTATCGATGCATTTGGTAGTTTAATTCACCACTTCGGTGGCGGCTTGGTCTAAGGTGCTACTTTCACAGTAAAGCGAGGTTTCCACTTTCCACATATGTAATAATTATTGGCGCCAGGAGTATGCCAGTTTAATGGCGCCAG
Source organism: Timema bartmani (assembly GCA_902151455.1). Lineage (NCBI taxonomy): Eukaryota > Metazoa > Arthropoda > Insecta > Phasmatodea > Timematidae > Timema > Timema bartmani. The sequence goes on from CABFWB010008558.1 coordinate 10,445, forward strand.
TTTGTGTTTCCACATTCATCAATCAGTTTTCTACTGGCGCAGTATTCAACATGGCGTCAACTGCCGTAGTTAATGCAAGTATTGATGTAGTAGTGCAAATTGTGTCTTTAGAACTCCAGAAAAAATTAAAAAGAAAGAAGCGAAAGCATAGATTATGAGTTCGTAAATGGATTTCGAATACTACGTATTTTGGCCTTTGCAGCGCTTAGACTAAATTCTGTGACTGCATCGGACATAACCTCGACTATTTTTCTCAATGCCTCGTCTCTTTTATTTCTGACTTTATAAATGAAGAAATTTTGTGGTTACACAAGCATGGATACTGTTCATATGCCTCGAAGAACATTATTATATATTTTGTTGATCATTTATTTTATAATGTCACCATCGTTCGTAAAAAAAACTATTAGCAATTTAAACACTGTTTACAAACAAACAAGATACTAGCGCCAAAAAGTTCAATTGCTCCTTACTTTACTGGCGCTCTGATTAGTGGCGCCAGTTGAATTTACATGTTTCCATAAGCCACTAAACTGGTGCCAGTCGAGTGCCACTAAACTGGCGCCAAAATTCATTGTATGTGGAACCCCGCTTAAGCTAGACTGCTGATAACGGGGAAATCGAGGTTCAAATCTGGGTCTGGTGTACTAAGTGGTTGTTTTTTTCTTTTTCAAAATAGTTTTCCACTCTCCCTTCACGCAAATATGGGTACACATCCTATAAATATAACCTTTCTCAGCCCTAAAACCATCAGTATGATTCATACATAAGCGTATAACCCGAACGGTTAGTAAAACCCGGTGCTAAGAAAAATTATGTATAATTTGTTTTAGCAATGTTATCATTTTAAGTCCATAGGTACTCTGATAGTTTGACTAAAGGTTTCTGCTGCTACGTTCTGAAATAAGTTCTAGACCTATATTACAATATTGTGTCTATTAATTTTCATTCAATTTTTTAGTGATTCAATATAAGGTACTATGATAAAATTATATTATAATTTAAAGTTTTATTTATTGCTAACAGATAAGTACAAACATTTTAATAATATAGAGACTGACGCTATGTGAAGTACATTTTCAATTTATGTCCATATTATAACAGATGAGTCGGTGAAACTTATCTCTGATCATAGCCTGAGTTTATATTCATTAATAATGCATAACTTATAGCGAATATTTTATAGCACATAGTGTGCAAGAAGTTTAAATACATTAGTTTCAATGATTTTGCCTTTATGTTTGTTGTTTTTTTGTTGTTTTTGTCATGTATGTAGTTAAGTAAGTTCCTTATTTCTCTAAAATTAGTGGAGAAAATAACATTTCGAATGAAATAACACTTGATATTTAACATGCCCACTTGTTTAAAAATACTTTCCATCGTTAATATTGCTGTCATTCGGTTTAATACCTATGTAGGTGTTAGGTGAAAATATCGTCGCCCTTATGTAAAAGACACGTATGTGCAAAATTGATGTTTTGAGAAAACTATATTTAAAGTTCCAATTTTCATTTACTTTAGAAGGAAAAAATTAAGTTTAGGCCAAAATTGAAGCTATTTAGAACTTGAAAAATAGTTCGTGCTTTTGTTACACGATAAAATATCGACTAAAAACTTTAAAAATACAGTTAGGTAAAAACAGCACCTCTAGCTTTAGCCCTATTAATATCATTTCAAATTTATATGTTTTAATTAATTACAAGTTTTTCAATTACGCAACCCTTTGCGTAGCTGCCACTGAGGTGCGTTACACTACAAAAACAAGATACATATTTACCCAGGTTAAATGTTCCCACATTTAGCGGGGTTCCAAGAGAATGGCCCGCAATTTTATCAACTATTCAAGCAAATGGTGGGTGATAACAAATCTATAACAGAATTAGACAAAGTTAATTACTTGGTTACAAGCTTACAAGGTCCAGCTACATCAACCTGTTCGTCTGTACCTCCCACAGCAGAGAATTGTGCACTGTTATTAAAAGGTTTAACCGATAAATACGAGGATAAATGGACTCTAGCTTCCGTCTACCTTGATAAGATTATGTAATTTAAAACAATTATTAATCTTGAATCATAAAAATCTCGTAATTCTTCCTACAATTAAGTCGATTGAATCATGTTTGTAGCCGCCACACTCCCTCTTCCAATTTTAAAACTAATAATGAGGAAAGGGTCTCTTTTAATAAGAAACAGGACACAAAGCATTCCTTTGTAGTTCATGGACCTGCCATTTCTGATGCTGACCGCTCCACCGTTGCTCGTAGAAGCAAGGGTTCCGTGGGTGCTGGTTACTATAGGGATGTGGTATCGAAAGAAAAGTATCGATACTGTATTCATCAAAATTATCTGAAGAAAAATATCGATACCATACCAGTATGGAAAGAAAAATATCGATAACAGTAAGTATCGGCATCAAAATTTTAATTTGGAAAAATCTGTTTTCTTGTCTAGTTATAATAATTTCAACATTTGCGTCATAGTTATATTTTCTTATTTATTAAAACACTGAATATTATCATGGTTTTTAATAATACAATACAAATTTTACAAAATGCTTTTTCGCTATCCAACTTTAAAAAAAACTTCAATAATTCACTTCTGGTAGGTGCCATTTTTTAACTACATTCGTCGTTTATACACGCTATCAAAATAGATGATTAACTATTGACAAAGGATATAAGAATGGACACCCTACCCTGTTTTATCTGCTTAAACAAAGCACATAAACTTTTATGCTTCGTCTGCTTGGAGCACCCTTTAGTTGGCTGGGTTCATGGAGTTCTACAAAAGCTGCACCAGACTGTATTCATAAATAAAGATGAAAGAACAGCTGTTAACTATGATGAGCTAAAAGAAAAGGAATGCTAGGGGTGCTTCTTGCTTGTCATGCAGAAAATTAATGAGAATTGAGAAATAATGTTATTTGTTCTTCCTCCACAGTCCACCCTAGTAAATATTTAATTCCAACATAAGTGAAGATAGCAAAAAAGTTGTTTCTTTCAATACCGATCTGATACCGGAATGTGGGTACTAAATATAAGTAAAAGTATCGGAAAAAAAGTCGAGTAAAAATACTAGTATCGAAAGGAAAGTACCAATATTAGAAAAGTATCGATACTTTTTTAGCATCCCAATGCTTGTGCTCTCTGTTCACAGGCCAGTCACCCCTATACTCTTGTCCCACCTTCTGAACATTGATGATCGTTGGGGCTATGTGCAGTCACATCGTAATAATACAATTGTCTAACGGTCTCACAACTTCCCAAGTTTTGAAGATCAGATCTAGACGTTTGAATCGATCTACGAAATCAAATAATCAAGATTAAAATATCGATTTTTGTAAAGATCGATACAAACTCAAACATCCCTAGCTTGAATCCCGGTTGGGTGTACTGAGGGATATTTAGGGATAGGCGTTCTCATTGCAATGATAGATTCATTTGAATATATCTTTAAACAAAATCTATTACTCGATGAATCGGTAGTATAGTAATCAATTGACAATTGATCAATTTTGCCCACCTCAATGTCGTATAGTTGGTTAACACGCTAGTTTAGTGTTGAGCTAGACCACTGAGGACGGGAAGATCGAAGTTCAAATCTCGGCCTTGTGAAGGTTTTTCCTAAATGGTTTTTCACTCTCCCTCCACGCAAGTACATTTTCACTTGCTCTCAAATTCAACTTTCCCAATTCTTAAGCCATTAGTGTAATTAGTACTTAAGTGGATAACTCGAACGGGCAGTAAGTAACGGTGCTTAATAATAATAATAATAATAATAATAATAATAATAATAATAATAATAAACTGATCAATTTCAAATTTAATTGAATTAATGTAAATTAATTGTGTAATTTTATCATGCCTAGACAAAAAATAATATATTTTACATAGGATACAATGTGGGTTCAATGGTTTCTAACTGACAATTGTATTAGCGAAATCCAATCAATTTTGTTTGCCACAAATTAGCGTCTCTACTAATCCTATATTTTAAATAAGTTCACAGTTTCACGCTTTAGACATCCCCATATATTTACAATTTACTGGATCCTTTTCCAGCTGTGCTCTTTAATATTCACTCATTTTCGTTGCCTAGGATGTCTCATCAGCACAATTTGACCTTTGACCTTTGACCCCGTTTTGAAGAGATTGTGTATTGTGTTGAAATCGTGTATGATGACATATACCTCTGTTTTGTATTGTGTTGTTTTATTCTTGCCCAAACTTGTTTGTTACTGTCTCATTTGGTTTTTATGTGTACGCATTTGTTTTTATGTGTGCTCATTGGTTTTTTATGTGTGCGCATTGGGTCTTTTTATGTCTGAGTAGGATTGGAACGGGTGTTGGAGTTTATTTATTGGTGTGGGAGTTTATTTTATTTATTGGTACAGGGAACGTGCAGTCCACGGCGTCGAGCACTCCTCCCGCGGCGTGTCAGCAGCGCTAGTGAGGGTGTAGCATGAACCTCTCCGGACGGCCGCTTAGCGTAAAATGTGAACAATTGCCGCAAGACTCTGAATCTGTTTCGGTGTCACAGCCCTCCCCTCCCCTTCNGTAGCATGAACCTCTCCGGACGGCCGCTTAGCGTAAAATGTGAACAATTGCCGCAAGACTCTGAATCTGTTTCGGTGTCACAGCCCTCCCCTCCCCTTCCCCCGGCAATGGGTTTTCCCAGTGACGTCATTGTAACCCCGGTGCCAGTTTGGCGGCTCGACAAGTCGACAAGTCAAGACAAGAATAGATCACGACCTTGAATTATGTCACAAAACTCCCCCGGAAAGGGTTTTTTACCGGTGATGTCGAAACTAGAGCAATGAAATAGCTCTGATTATGCACAATCAGGGGCCTCAGAATCCTCAGTTAGGGGCCTCTATCCCACACCACAAAAGTCTACTATAATTGGTTGTTTGGCATCAATCGTCGACATGCGCGGATGTAGTTATCAGCCATGCACCACTTTTGGCGGAGGAGTAAGGTAGAAATGTTCCAGCGTTTACTTGGAGTCCTGTAGAGGGAAACTAGTGGAAGTACACCTCAGTGGAGATATGAACAACTACCTCCACCGCCATAACTAAATGAGTTACACGCACCCTTTCTGGCTAAACGTCTATATATATTCATTAAGATAATGTGGTAGGGATGATTAAGAAAATGTTTCAGGATTTACCTGGAGGAAGAACTACCAACTGTTTACACAGTAGGGATTCGATTCCAACCTCCCTCTGCCATAACTAGATGAGCTACACGCACCCTTTCTGGGTAAACGTCTATATATATTGATTAAGATAATGTGGTAGGGATAATTAAGAAAAGTTTCAGCGTTTTACCTGGAGGGGGATTTTATTATAAAACCTCCGCCATAACTATATGAGTTACACGCACTCTTTCTAACCAAACGTCTATATATATATTAATTAAGATAATGTGGTAGGGATGATTAAGAAAGTTTTCCAACACTTTTTTATTTAGAGGGAGAAATACCAACAATTTACATAGCAGGGATTCGATTTCAACCTCCCCCGCCAGAATTAGATGAGCCTGGCACTCAGATGGCGTGCCCACAGGGATTCAAACCTCGATATCTTTCGCAGGTGTTGAGTGTATCCTGCATTTGCGAGAACGAAATCAAACATCAGTTAAAACTGGTCGACTGCTTAATATAATTAGACCAGGTAGAACGTGTACCAGCATTTGGTTCAGGAAAACCCTACCCCCAACTGGTGGATTCCCGAGAGTACATCAGCACTCGGTGGGTGCGTGAGAACAATTGAGGAGTAACGATAAATCTACACTGTTTTACATGAATCGACCGCTCACCGTCGTCAAATTGACGCTTCGACAAGTCGAGGAAAGAATAATAAGATAGGAATAGCTGATGTAGCAATCCTCCCACCAGCAACGGGTTTCCCCAGAAGACTGGCGCCAGTTTGGCGGCTCAAAAAGACAAGTCGAGACAGGAACATATCACGTTCTTGAAACCAGGAAATCATTGACCCTGTTCATCTCGTACCACCACCAGACCATGTGACGTCGATCAAGGGAGGGGGTGGATATACATGAGGACACGCTTGGTCATCTATTTATAAGATTTTGTAGAGCGGATCAAGATGGACAAGTTACAGCAGCTGGTAAATATTATTGACGCATTACTGACCGTAAAATTGTGTGATCTAATCGTCGATCAAAAGTATTTGGTGGATAAATTAAAAGCGGTCAATACAAAGTTCAGGAGACGCCTTATAGCCTATATAGATGGCGAGTTTTGTGTATTTTTATCCTGTCGTTTTGGTACTCCAGATGAAGACGTGTGCGAGCTTAATAACGAAAAACTGGTATTTACCTGCGCCGGAGTAAAACCCGGTTAACCTACCATATTGAACTTTTAACGCGTTTAATAGATGGGCAGAAGAGTCAAGCAGTTGACAACAACAACATTGGGCATCTGGACAGTTAATACATGTGTACGTGTAATATCGTATTGCACAGTGGACAACTTAAGGACCCTACAAACCATTCAACACGTTTAGTGGTCAGGTACGCCCACCATGCTTAAAACCGGCTATATTAATTTAATTTGTGTGGGTCATACGATTGTGGGGCGTGCCTATATTACAGCAGAAAATATTCACAGGGTGAGTGTGAGTGATAGACATTAATTTACAAAGTAGTGAACCACGAAAGAGGTGTACCACAGGAGCGAGGCTACATCGAGTTCTGCGGCTCTACCTGTCACACGATAAGAGCGGTTGAAGTACTAGCCTACGAGGGAATCAAGGAGTCCTACCTGTGTGATATGACATGTGCTATGTACAATTTCCGCAAA
>CABFWB010008559.1:0-17262 GCA_902151455.1 Timema bartmani
GCCAGTTTTCACCAACTCTACCCCACCCCCCAACTCACACTGTAGCCGGCCGGCAAACTTGTAGCGCTATCCGTGTGAGAGATTTCGTTACAATATATATATACTCACACCCACACACGATACACAGCGACGACCCGCGATACACAAACGCCGGTCCGCACACTGGACACGCCTGTTCACTCACTGAACACGCCGTTTCACACACTGGACACGCCTATCCACTCACTGGACACGCCGGTTCACACACTGGACACGCCGGTTCACACACTGGACATGCCACTTCACACACTTCACTGTCCACAACTCGAACTGGGATTCCCGGACTCACTGGCTGAGAACCAAGAACTGAGCACCTATTATCGATGACCGTGTATATATAGAGGTGGTCCCAGCGAATAAAAGATTATATTCCCAAAGAATATCTGACTGAACTCACTGTTCAATGACAGTCAAGAGGAATAGAAAGACGAATATTTTACTAGAAAATGATAATGTCGATAAAGAAACAAATACTCTTAGAAGTTCAGTTGATCTATTTGATGTAATAAAATATCAAACGTATAGAAACTGACCCGTTTGCTGTGTGTTTTCGATGTTGATAAATACAATTTGAGCCAAAGCTACTAGAAGCATTTATTTAATGTACACAGACGTTTGTTAACATTGTAATTCACACATATAGCGCGGGAAGGATAATTTTACAAAATTAAATATATAAAAAAAGAGACCCCACAGTTTATTGGTATCCAACATTCTCTGAAGCACTTATGCTCATATCAGTAGAAACAGATGTTTATTTATGTGGACTTAACTGACGTAATAATCGAGCATGTACTCCTAAGTTGCACCCGGATTTAAGCGATTGTTGGTATTATAATCATACTTGGTGTTGGTGAGTACTGTCCTCATTTATACTCGTATTACTAAAGATTAAAATATAAAGTCTTTGTTCGTATATTAACTTTATATAGAGCCTACAATTAAACAATTTAATTTTTTTTAATGTGTTTTTTAAATATACCCCTACTTTGTATTCATAAAAATGTGATTTATAAATACAGCCCCAATGTATATATGTAGGAATAACACATGCCTGTCCAGCAAACAGCTAACCATCCGCTGGTGTTGTGTTGAAGAAATCACCAGTGTTCCGTGGCTCAACCTGTGTCAATATATCATTTACTTGGCAAAATAAAAATAACGAATCTTAGATGTTTATGTTAACATATCCTTTAGTGAGATATGAGCTTGAAATCGTTTCAATCACCTTATTTCTATATTTAAATTTATTTTATAACTTGGTAATATTTGTTTTTTCCATTAAAAAAAGGGTTTTCTTAAACATAAAAAAAATCTGTTGCAAATTAAATGTTGTTAGAATTTATCAAACATATTAATTGATACAACCCTCCATTTTTTAAACCATTAGGTGAGCAATGAATTCATTCTTATAGTGTGGTCAAGTAACATCTGTGTTAAATGAAACATAATTATTTGTATAACTATATTTATTTTCTTTATTTAATATATAGGGTCTATTAAAATATATATTCCGTTTAAATGAATACAGTGAATTAATAAATATATGGTTTTCTTCCCACAGCTACTATAAATATGTAATAATAGAGGTAGAACTGCTGATGCATTAGGCTTCTAAATATTAATAGAGTTAAAGGACTCAAATAATCTATTGCCACTTGATACTTCAGAAATTAGCGGTCGACAACCTATGGACCATCCGACACCCTAGCTCAGTGAGTTGTGTGTCTGCTTACTGAGCTAAGGCTCCTGAATTTGATTCCTGGCATGTTCGAAAAATTGATCATTCGTGAAATGTGGGTTTACCCTTTCACATTGATAAATTAACGGCAAGGTACTGGACGTTGTGTCTGTCCTAGTTTTAAGTTAGAGTATAAAGAATATGAAGCTACGACAGGCCTAGCAGACTGGTAGTGAAAAATATATGGCTTCAATAAAAAATTGACCCAGGCCACAGGCTGGACACAGTAATGGGTATTAAAAAAAACCTACGGCTAGTGGGCTGGATCCGTCCCACCAGCTGATTTTATCCGACCCCCGAAACATTTCTGGAAAATTTACAGTCTGTATATACACTTAGGTTCATTTCCCCAGATTAATCACCTCTTAAATATTCTTGAGATTTGACATCCCTCATATCGCCACTTCCCTGTCTAGACCACTAAAATACTAAAGTGCTTATAAATAGTTGACCTCGGCATGATATGCCGGGATCACGATCAACTTAACTTTAACTTAACGTAACGTTCACTTAACTTAGGAAAACAGATGTGTGATCATGATTCACGTAAATTAACGTTAACAACTCGAGCCAAACATCTGCATTCTAGAGTACCTATGTGTTATGATCTGTGATTCTTACTATTTGTGAACTGATGATCTATGAATGTTTACAGTTTTCAATCGATATAATAAATATCTATTATTAAAATTTTGAAAAATTTAGCTTTCTTATTTTAGTTTAATTATTTTGTTACAATATCTGATCACTAGAACTTAAGCTAAAGATTAAACCTCGGTCATAAAACCAACAAATGAATTACTAAATATCCCTGTAGACGTCATTCGCATAGTGATTGGCTAGCTAGATCACGTGATGCCTTTCATGTAATGTTCACTTAACGTGAAAGACCTCCCAGGACATCTATTACGTTAAGTTAACTGCAAGTCAACGTTAAGTTAACTGCATCGTGATCGCTTCCATTTAAAAACACGCGGAGATCCTTTAAGTTAAGTTAATTTTAAGTTGATCGTGATCCCGGAATTACTCCTTCCCTCCATTCAACTGCGCCTGTTGTCTCCCTAAGCGCGATAGACAGTAGCCCACGATAAAGGGTTCCTTATCATTCTTTGATGTGATGTTGCCGTCGAGAAAACGAAAAGTAACTTATATCGGAACTCATCAGGAGGGAGTGTGAACGCTTAACACAACTTCCTAAAAAACGACAACAAAACACAAATATTTACATGTTCCTATATAAGTATCCTGTCATTCCTTACATTTTTTCCTTTTCTACCATTTGTGTTTTTTGATTTCTTCTTTTAGGGAGTTGTGTTGAGGGTTTCACACTCCCTCCTGACGAGTTCCGATAGAATGAAACCTAGGTCGGGAGATTGGGCGGTAGCGATCAGTTTTCTTCAAGAGGCAGCCATTACCTCTCTTTCCAATATCAGCAATGTAAAGTGTGAACTGTATTTTTCTTTTTATCGTAAAAGCCATGTTGTGTTCGTTACTTTTAAATATTTCTATCCACCTTTCCTGTACCTTCTTCCAAATATTATATAATTACCTCTTTTTTGTAAATATTATTATTATTAATTAAAATTATTTTTATAAAGTATCAATATTATTACTATTAAAATTGTTATAAGTTAAAATCTTTATTATTTAAAATTATTAAATTTATGGTAGCCTACGTGAAGAAGCCTTAAGAAAACCAATCCCCTTCTTCTTAAACAAGCCCTGAACCCGTCCTTGGTACGCCTGCAAAGAACACTTAATAAATACATAGTTTCACTATTTTTATACAAACTGTACCTTTGGTTTTTTTTAAATCTTTTAAATTTTGATGCTAAAATTAGGTTTATTTACTCTCACAAACCTGTATTATTAATATACACGTACACAGACTTTCACAAAACAAATTAGCAATATAAATATATATTTGTGAATAATTTTATTAATCAAATAAATGCTTTATAAGATGCAATCAAGACCTTTTTAACGAAACTATTTTTATTTGAATCATCATCTATTTTACATTTGGCAGTTGGGCTTCTCTTTGATTTTCTTCCAGGGTACTGTGAGGGCCACATTTTCAGTTAGCGTGGTTAGCCGACTGTTGGACCACACTGCCTTAGATCAAATTATTAATTGCCTTGGAATAAAATATAGTACTAATAAAATTAGGTAATTGTAACAAAATAAAAAAGGAGCATCAACTGTTCAGGTTACCCACTTCAGTGGCCGCATGGTCCAAGGCATCAATATTGTAATAGATAGGACTGCCAATGATGGGGAGAATGGGAGTGTGTGTTCCGAGGGTGGTTTTTCCTTCATAGTTTTACACTCTCATTACACAACGAAAATTTGGGTACACTTCCTCTTAAATTAAACTTTCCTCCTTCCTAACATTGGTGTAATTATTACATACTGGTAATTATGTGTGCAGCCTTAACGGGTTGGAAACACGGTGCTAAAAAAATGCTAAGGTTCATCTACTTTCCAAATCCACTCATTAAATGAGCATTCCTTCTGATACAATCTTAGATGATGTATGTGTCTGAAATGATGTTCTGTCTTTAAAACATATTAATGACTACGTTGGTCCATTATATAGCTATATGTAAGTCTTGCTTGTGAAGTAGAGGAGTTTCTTAACTCTTGCAGACATCTGAACGCGAGCGCTTTCCACCCCCTCGTCGGCCAATGGCACTAGCGTGAGGAAAAGAGTGGCTTTCCCTCCATTCTTGCTCCAGACGGACAAACAGTCCACCTAACAAACAACAAGTTCCTTCTCTAGATACATAGCTTATTAACAAACAGATTAAATTATCATCACTTGTCTAGGCTGTGATCTATAAAAATAAAATGTGACTTGCACGGTTTTGGCTCAAATTCCGTTTGGGACAATTACATATTAGGGGTCGTCCATAAACCACGTAACGCTTTTTTCCTATCCTTTTAGCCCCCTCTACCGCATATAACACCATGTAGACATTTAGCCTACCCCCCCCCCNAACCACGTAACGCTTTTTTCTTAAATGTTTAGCCTCCCTACCCCCATGTAACACCATGTAGACATTTAGCCTACCCCCCCCCCTCGTGTTACGTAACTTTTCTCACCAAGAATGAATGTCATTATTTCATAGGGAAGATTTGTGATACTAATGGAGGGATTCAGAATTAATACTTCTTAAAATCCATTCTAAATCCTGAACATAAATGATTTCAGAGAGTATAATTATTTATGGATAGCTACACATACAAACAGATAAGACAAACAAGTACAAACATAAAGACGTTGAATTCAAATTCCTCAGGTTCACGAGGAAAAACCTCTGCTATATTTATGTTATGGATGTCAGGTTTGCGATCTAAGTAAGAGACAGACGGCACTACTATGTGCTGACTAGGATGGCCCTTTTCTATAATAGCGATCGCCAGATGATGTTGAAGTGTCTACATCAGATGCTTGACGCTGAGGGAAGACATATTTCTTAATATTTTGCACTTTTTATAATAGTCATATTATCATCATACATAGAACTGTTTAAAGAATTCTAAGTATACAACTTTTCTAAATTATTATTGGATTAATCTACAACTTTACTTTAATTAACTTAATCAATACCTAGACTTATGTTTCGTTCCAACATCAATCCTGGATCCTGGATTCACTCTTGAAAATGACTAAATGGCCAATGAAGCAGAGATCGGGGTTAAAATACCTGTCGGGTGTACTCACAGTGGCTTTTTCTAAATTGTTTTATAATATATATCCACGTTAATGAGGGTAGATTACCTCTAGAATTCTACCTTCCTCATTTCTACTCCATTAGATAAATATAATAAAAAATAATTAGAATAACTACAATTAGACGATACCACCCTACAAAATGTACACTAAAAAGGTAGAATTTTAAAGAAAATTTACCAGCATTTGCATAGAGGGTGAGTGGAAAACCATGTAGGAAAAGCAACCCTCAGTAGACCTGACTGGTATTCGAACCCCATCTCCCCAACATCGGCCGTCTAGCCTACTGAGAGAATGATTATTTAGACAATGCAGCCACCATAACGTATGTATAATAGTTGCATTTATATACATACACATTAGATTTATCAGAAGATAATAGGTTTAGGCTTAAATACACCTACTTTTTGTGAAAAATTAATGATATTTGAAGCATTACTTTTCATAGCATGCAGCTGGTATGAAGAAATAACAATATTGATGGACTCCTCAAACTTGACTCGAGATAAATGATGTATTTTTGATTATTTCCATGCCACTACAACATCTTTTTGAGACTCTTCCACTATTTTTTCTTAATATCGCTTTTTATACGCAAGCAATGAACAAGTCTCCTACTTTTTGAAAAAAATATTTTTGTTTCTGTACAAACACAAGTGATTATTCTCGGCCTATGTAAAAGAATGTGCAGTAGGCATTTAAATTGTACTCAAACTCAACTATACTTATAATTTAAGGCCGCTTCGACTGACAGCTGCTATCCAACTAAAAGCACGTGAGGGGATCAGTAGATGGACAAATCTAAACAAATGCTGTGAGTATAAACATTTCACTGTCATCCGCATGAAAATATGTGTTTTCGACTGTGCTTGGCGTTCATAGTCTCGGGCAGACAATAACAACCTAAGCGAATTCGAATTATTTATAAACAAAAAGTAAGTGCTAAGCTTGCATTTTCAACACCACAGATATTAGTAAGTTATCCATAAATATGTTTATCAAAGGTGAAAACATGAACAATAATATTGTTTTTCAACATTAGAATTTGAGTTTGAGACCTTTGTTGCGTAACACTTTTATGTACCCTACCCTCTCCCCATGTAACAGCATGTAGACATTAGAGCACACTCCTCCCCCCTCCAAGCGTTACGTGGTTTATGGACGACCCCTTAGTCTTCCCTCTATGCAACTTCAAGTGTGGACCCAGGTGCAAAAAAAAAACCTGCAAAATAAAACAATTATGTATATCTATTGAATTACTGGCCAGGAATTTTGAAGTGCCGTTAACCAACCAACATGCAGAAAGAATCGAATGAAAGTGGAAGCCAGCAAATATGTGGCATCATCCGATTTGACAAGGAATACTCCTTAAAGGAAGACTGGTCCTTCAAGTGAGTGTCTAGGTATTTTTAACATGGATAAATATACACAATAAAGCTATAAAAAGAATGTTAAAAATTAGGGCTGTGCCAGTGTGGACTTTTGGGGGTTCAAACCATCCTTCCTCTCCCTCTCCTCCCCCCTGCCACCCAAAAATAGAAGTTGAAAAAAATAAACTGCGTTCAAGTATTACGTAAGCACCTTAGGGGGGATTGGGTTCAAGCTTTGCTTATTTTTGCTGACAAGGGGCGAGGGGCGTCATAACAAGTAAGGCAGAAAGATGGGCAAAATTGAGGGAGGGCGCATTGCAAGCCACTTGAACTTCGGGCAGCAATGAAGATGCTGAGTGGCTAAACGAGGAAGAAGTGGAGAAGCCTATAGAAGTACGTCAAAGCTTGAGTAACCTACCCCCCTTCCCCCTCCCCCCAAATAGAAACATAACATAATAATTGAAAGTGTTGAGACGTGGATTCAAGGACCTTGGTCATCGGATTAAATTAAGTTTAGGTTTTTTTATAAATATAATATTCATGTACACCTATTCACTAATCATACTTTGTTATAACTTGTTTTAATTTTACCTGTTCAATAAATTTAAATTCATTGAAGGCCTAAACCTATGTTAATTATCAATTATTTCACAATATTAATTTACAACTCTATGTTAATAATTAATTACCAGCAATTTATAAATTGCATGAATTTCTAATTTATTTTATCATTGCGTCTTACTAACTGTTCAGGCTATAGGCAAAATTGCATGAAAAAAAGAATGGTTATTCCTGTGAACAAATAAAAAAATGGCAACATTAATCTTACGTAAGCAAGAAGAGGAGGGGGTAGGCATTTTCTTATTTTTGCTTACAAAGGGGGGAGGGGAACAATTGTTTTCATTTCTTGCACTATTTCGTATCTCACTTGGTGTTTGAAAATACCTGTATTTTTTTTAATTCTTAAAGGAAAAAAACAAATTACTACCCTTTACAAGGTGTGGGATCCCAATACAATTATATATGCTAGATTCGCCGCATCAATACAAATCTAAAAAAACAATAAGGGGGGGGAATTTGATAGTTGAGGAAAAACTCAACCTTTTTTACATTCAGAAAAACTGCCTCAATGTTTGCTGCTTTGTAAAGATTTTTTACAACTTAATAATGAGTGGGGGTAAAAGGGGCGTCCATTTTGGTTTTGGCTCAGGGTGCCAAAAACACTTAGGGCCTTTTCACACTGGGTCACAAGTGTTGGACACTAGTGTTTGTGTCTAACGCCGATGGGCTACCGGTGTCTGACACTTAATTGCCAACAAAGTGGGTAGTATTTTTTGTATGATATAAATTGACTCAGGCTGTGAGGAACTATTGCTTCTAGTGCTTCTAAACAAAAGATGGAGGAAGAGAATGAGGAAAATCTGTTTACACGCACATTTTGTTACTTGTTCAGCTGGAGAAAGGCTTGTTCTACACACTACTTGATTTGAGTCATCCCAAACGACAAGATGACTTCACTTCACTTTTAAAAGTTTATGTGCGAGCTAAATTTAAACTCATGGTTAGAATATAAAATCAACATTGTGCTAGTCTTCAAATGAACACATGACTTCTGCTGGTAGTTGGCAGAGCTACACACGGTGTCGGAAACGTGTGTCCCAGTGTGAATAGTTCCTACAGGTGCCTCTGCTTATATTATGTTGTTAAATAGCCATGGGCGTCGTTAGCTATAAATATTTGGGGGGACATACATTTTGTCATTGAAAACTAATTTTATTGCTACTATATTTTGGTACATTGTCACACTAAAATACGTCATGCACGCAAAATCTAATTGCAAAAAGAAATTAAGTGAAAACCCACAAAATAAAATAAATTTATTACAAATCCTATTTTATAATAAAGAGAAGAAATAGAAAATAACACAATAATTAACCTTGTCATTTGGATGGAAATTGTTCAAAAGTCATTTTTCCGAATTTAGAGTCATGATACAAATGTAGCAGGCAACCAAGTTTTCTTACATCAATTGAGTCCATAACCATGTCCCTAATACATCAAAAATTCGATTCAATAACAAAGAAAACAAATAAAAAAGAACACAAAATATTAACATTAGGATAAAACTGATCTAAAAGTCTTTCGCCTTAATTCAGACCCGGAGACCAGTGTTGCAACAACTTTCCTAAGATCGATTGAGTCCAAGATGTCATTGTGAACATGACAGAGGGCAACGTGGTTCAATCTCTTGAATCATTGTGGAACGCAAATATGTCTTCAGCCGTCTGAGAGAGCTGAAACTTCTCTCTGCCTCACAAAACGAGCTGGGTAATACCAGCAGCAGCCGAACAATATGCTCAACACTTGGAAACAAATTGTAGTATTTCACGGAATGTTGTAAACCCTATCATTGTTTAGTTATCGAGTCGAGTCAGTTGTGAATTAAATTTTCTCTTTGTAATGTATAATTAGTCCAACTAACTAAAATGTATCATGTAAGGTAAATTATTTAATTATTGGGTGGGGGGCCGTGTGTCCCCGTTGAGCTATTGGGGGCGTGTACCCCCCCCCCTCCCCCCACGTCCCCTTCGATAACGACAGCCATGTTAATATCCTTGTGTTAAAGGTAAACCCTACAAATACGAGTATAAGTAAAGATATTTATGGGGCAGAGATACTCCTCACTGACAAACAGAACACTGATATAATACAGGATATTAAATTTAGGGACCACACTAGCTGTTACTCAAAGATGATTTTATTTTATTTTATTTTACTGCGTCTTAGCAACCGTTAGGGATATAGGCCCCTATGCACATGCACATAATTCCACATTCGAGGGTCCAAACTCCTGTCTAGACCTAATATTTTTCAAAGTGATTGTTTTTTTATGAATATAAGCATATTTTCACTCATAATATACCTACTATTACAACTAAAACTATTTATTTTTATTCAAATACATAGGCCTACTCGGACTCATTAATAGGCCTATTACTAGGACATCAATATTGATACAAATAAAAGGCTTTTTTGTTTGTGTTATTCCCCTTTTTTTCTTAATTGCACTCTTGCAGGCCCAAATCTGACAGCACCTTCAAGTTCAAATACCCCGCTGTTCACTCTCTAAGGACAAAGGGTCGCTAACACTCGTGCCACACTCTTTGTGTGGCCGCTCGGCCATGAGCCGACTCCTCAATAAGCACACGACAGAGGGGTTTAAGAAAGCGAAGAGTCTGTGTAAGAAAAGTTCCTAGGAGGGCACCATCGGCTTATTTTCCTGATTCCATCCCTAGGCACGTCCAAAAGAAAATTCAGTTGAGAAATAATTGAAAAACCTAGGGGGCACGGTAAACAACCACAACTGGAATTTTAAGGCCTGGGTGGTTCGCGATATGGTCTAAGTATACTGGAACAGTGTCTGGGAGGACGAGATTGAGAACCTCTGCGTACATGACAGTTCCCTGTAACAGATGATGAGGGACTTTATGTGTATCCCCGCATCACGGCTGCCTATCGTGGGATGAAACGGGAAGGCCAAGTACAACTAGTAGATGGATAATGTCCTTGCCAAGAATTTGTAGTGTAACTTGCATTTACTGACAGCCTATCAGTCTCAGTACATATTGTGTACGTGTAGGAGGTCATCGGTGTGGTATCTTACAGACGCTAAGGTGAACCCGATACTATGGAAGTGACGGAAGTGTAGTGAGTGCAACGACTCTAAAACTCAGTAAGGTATCCTGTCTTGACGTTGTTAAAAATTTTGTCTTTCTAAACCTGCCCTTGAATGTAATAAATTTCCTCATGAAGTTGTTCAAATCAACGCCACGTTGCTCTTGAGTCATTTCCTTGAGCACTGGAAGCACATCAAAGTACTAAATTTTCGGGTAAGGACATGGCACTGTCTTTGTCTTACTAATCGATCAGCCTGCTCTAATCAATGTATAGGATGTTCGAACGACTACTACTGGCCAAACTATTATGGCACATTCAGGAAGATGGCATCCTGATGGATGAGCAAGTCAGCCTTCTGGCCAGACACGTGACGTCTCACTAACTTGTCCACCTTGTTGAGCGGATCACGAGGAACTTCAACATCAACAGAGTTACTAATGTTCTCTTCTTTGACTTGGAAAGAGCCTTCAACCGTGTTTTCCACGAACTACTCCTCTACATACTCCTTTCCCTGGACTTTCATTCTCTACCATATTTGGGAACTCCACATCCCAATTCCATTGCATCTGGCATAGAGTGCTTCAGGTATCCCTATAGTGGAGTTCCTTAGTGTCTAAATTTACAATGATCGTTACAAACTGGATTAAAACACCAAACTTGTTACACTGCCTCTATACACCTGTTAAAAATGTTTTATGGGTAGGTGCCCGATTTTTCGATCCGCCATCTTGAAATACGTCACCATATTGAATTTTTAACACTACTTTACTCTAACGCTTTTTTCTAGTTTTCTAATTGACAGATTTTTGACAACTTTAAAATACAACTTAAACTATCAATAATTTCATGGTTTCATTAAAAACACGATCTGTATAATATAATTAACGATAATTTAAAATTTCCGATCTTTGACTTATACATAACTCATTTTTACAGGATAACAGTGCAAGATAATGAAAATGTGTACCTATACATTTATAAAGTAAGTTTCATTACCTTATATTTGATACCATAATTGTAAAAATCTGATAATAAACAAAGAAGTTACAGCCGTATTGTTACTACTATGCACTGATCCCAGAGTGGCCGGCACCTGGGCCGCGTTTGTGTTGAAGACACTTTTTTTTTAGGCCAAGTCTTCTAGTAGTTTGTAAAAATAATTTAAAAAACCCAATTAAATATTTAGAAATATTTGTAGGGCTTATTTTATTACGTTAGTAAATCTAGGGCAATTTAGAATTGGGGGTGGGGGGTGGGGGGGGGCAAATATATTTACCAGGCCAATAGGTTTCAAGTCTATTTTTCATTGAACTTTCCCTAATAAAACAAATCCAGTGTAATTGGCCAGATTTATATGGAGAAAAGAAGTTCGTTGCTGTTTTCGGTGGACTGCACATTTAAATTGCTTTTTGGAGGATGCTGGGTAATTTGACAAAAGCCTCTTGCTTAACTGCCCTACTTGTGGAATCTGGAATTGTTGTGCCTGGTACAGTAGATTCATTGCTAATAATAATACATTTGAAGAAAACTCGTCATTTCTAGGAGATCACCTTTATAGCTTTAGCAAAATTATAGAAGGAAGCATTTTTGACAGACTGTGGTCCTGAATGTTACTTTGAAAAATTTAGCAGATGGAAAGAGGAGATGACAAAAGAGAGTAAAACGTTCAGGTACTGGGATACGATTCTAAGACTGATCCAGCTTAGATTGATCTCTGTTCACTCAAACAGACAACGAAACTTACATCTTTACATACAAGTCTTGTAAGCACTCACTCCATGGTTCTTTGCATTAGACCATCCAAACTACGCCCGCTGACTTTCAGTGCATATCACAGAGATATGATCATATGAACGCCATCCCAGTGGGAGTGAAGATAGACTTTATAAAAAAAAACTGGGCATTACCCAAGACAACAAGAAAGTTTTCAGCTATTCCAGTAGATCAGGATCACGAGCATAATAACAAAATAGTGAACGAGACTGGTGGTTCTGTGGGCCTTACCGAGAACCTATTTGATCTTAAACGGTGGATGGTTTATGTCCTGAAGGTGCCACAACCGTAATATACAACATCATGAAGAGGGCATTTCCACACAAGAAAAATTTAAAGAACATGCTTTAAAGCTAATGCAAATTATTTCTTTGTACGGAAGCCAATTTATAGAACAACATGACCTAGTTTATCTTTTGGTTAGCTATGTGGATCCTGCTATTGCAATAGCTGCGAGTAAAATAGAGTAACTAGAAAAGGAACAGTATGACTACTTTGTGTCTCAAGTTAATATGATTGGAAGTAAATCAATATTTAATACTATTAAGAAGAGTAACTTGTTTGTTCAAGAAACCCCCAACAAAAAAGGAATTGTAAAATGCAACAAAAGTTTAGTGATTTCAAATAAAATGTGATACTATGCTCTTCAGCCAGATTTATGTAGCTTGTCAGTCACGTTTCCCATGAAAATCATGCTTGGCCTCCATCCATCTCTGAACACAGCACAATCAGGCTTCCAACTAACAAGTCACAGCTTTTAGATATTTTCCAGCATGCAGAATGTGAGGCCCCATCATTCAATACAAAAATATTTGATGATGTGACTGTGATCCATGTACTACCAATAGCAGAAACCACTCTCAAAAGGTACAGCGTTGTTTTTTTTTTTAGCTTGCCTTCACAAACAACTACATAGTTGTAAAAGGGCAGATGTAGTCTGGGACATATATAAAGAAGATAGCTTGAAGGCATTCCCACGAGAAAAAAGAGGTGAAGACGTAAGGATAACGGTATTAGGAGGCACCAAGCTTCCAAAAGATTTTAATATGTTCCTTAGAATATATTTTTAAAGGAGCTTTACAAATTGCTCAATGATTCAGTGAAACCATATGAATTTGCAACAGGTAAACATGTCATTATTACATACGACTTTTAATCCATTTCGTATCCCTCAGGTATTGAGATTCCTGCAAAAAGTCAAGAAGAAGCAGATTCAAGAATAGTTTTGCATATCATAGGTGCTGCACAGTCTGGACTGAGGAGCATTAAGATAAGCAGTGTAGAACGGATGTATTCATGATTTTGATTGGCGAGTTTTTTAAATTTGGTAAAGGACTTTCCTGGTCTTGATTTGTGGCTTGCATTTGTAAAGGGAAGAAATTTTAGGTACTATCATACCAACGCGATATGTCTTTCAATGGGAGAAGAGAAGGCAAGGAGTTTATCTTTCTTCCATGAGTTTACAGGATCGGACACCATATCACTATTTGCCGAAAAAGGGAAGAAAAGTGCAAGGAAAGTGTGGAAAACATTTACAAATGCGACAAAAACCTTTATATATCCTAGCAGACATAATTTCTTCCCATTATTAAAATACAGTGAAGAGTTTGCAACCAATGAATAGTACACTTGTTGTTACCTTTACAGTAGCAAGATAACATGTTGCAAAACAAATGATGTAAGACAGGGGATATTCACCTCAGGACAATCAACCAAGGCGATGCAATACCTCCCACCCTCGCAAGATGCTCTTCTCCAAAATACCAATTGATCTATTTATCAAACCAGCATATGGCTAACAAGCCATGATGCCACACATAACCTTTCTTTGCCCAACAGATTTGGTTGGAAAAAAGTCAACTACAGATGGAAACCAGAATGGACAACCTTACCAGAAGCAGCTGTGTCTTGCAGGGAACTTATAAAATTTAGCTGCAAGGCTATTATACTCTGCTCTAGAACACGTAATTGTAAATATTCTTCCTAGGAGTGTACAACATTTTGCAATTGTAATCGAATGTGCGAATTGATATTACAATAATTGGCTCGTTTGACAGTAGACTTCTACTGTGGAATACTATGAATGAATGCATTATAAACATGAATTTCATACAAGATGTACATAATTTATTCAAGGCTACCAAGAAATTAAGTAAATTGATTTTGGCCATGTGGCTTTATCGCGTAAGGGAGGGAAAGAAGGGTCCGTGGACTGCCTAGGATCAGGGAATGTTACTTTGATCCTTCACAGTTGCTGATATCCATTCCGAGACACCGTGGATCCACCGATGGTGGATGGAGGAAAAGCCCTTCTTTTGGCTAGGTGGTGAATATCGAATAGCCACCCCTGAACCAATACTGGATTTACTCAAGGTCAAGTAGAACAGTTTCTTTTAAACGTAACATGCCAGTATGTTATTATAATTTAAAACTAAACAAGCCAAAAAATAAGCAAGCAGCTTCCAACTAAATAAATTATTTATATGTTAAGGTCAGTCATATTTAATTATCTACTATGTATTAAAAAGTAAAAATAACATTCAAGTTATAACCATGGTGATCATACCCATAAAAAAAATGTACCCCAACCCAAGTGACTCCAACACAAACGAGGCTCAGGTGCCAGCCACTACGCCGGGATCAGTGCATTGTGGTGAAAATAGGGCTGTAACTTATTTTTTTTATCATCCGATTTTTACGATTTTGGTATCAAATTAAAGGTTATGAACCTTTCTTTCTTAATCTTAAGGAACATTTTTTCGCTATCTGGCGCCGTTTTCCTGTAAAAATGGGTTATGTCTAAGTTAAATATTGTAAATTTTAAGTTATCGTTAGTTTATGTCTCTTATATTATACAGATCGGGTTTTTAATGAAACCCTGAAATTACTGATAATTTTAGTAGCATTTAAAAAATAGATGTCAAAATCCGTCAATTAGAAGGCTATAAAAAAGCGTTAGAGTAAAGTAGTGTTAAAAATTCAAGATGGTGACATATTTCAGGATGGCGGATCGCAAAATCAGGCATCTACCCATAAAACCTTTTTAACAAGTGTATAGAGTCAGTGTACCAAGTTTGGTTCTTTAATCCAATCTGTCACGATCTTTTCGCTAATAAATCTCACTACTATTATTTCCTGCGCTCATCAATATGCATGTGAATGATATTCCAAGGTCTCCAGACACCATTTTAGCACTGTACGTGGTCAACACGGCTAATGTAGCGGGGTCTTAGAGAAGGCTGCAGATGGAGAGGTATCTTCAGAGAAACCGGCAACTATTAAAATTGTGGCTGACCACTTGATGAACGAGTAAAAACATGGAAAAGAACACAACCGTGTTCTACACATGGAAAAGAAAGTACATCAGGCCAGCCCCACTCCGGTTGTTCGGATAGTTAAAAGTACCTTGGCCTTACGCTGGATATTAGGCTAACCTGGAGACTACACTTGACAAAAAAAAAAAAACTAACCAAGGCAAGGAAGACACTGAGTATATTAGAGTCATTGCTGAACAAGCGTAGCACCCTGTACACGAGGAATGCTAATTTGGTACAAGCAGTTTCTCAGAAGACAATTTTTCACAATGATTATATCATGTGAGGGTACTTGGCAAGCATATACATACATTTTAAACAAAATTGTTGAAATAATTCAAAAAGAAAATCAAATTTTCAAAAATCGCTTATATGTACCTAAAATTAACTTATGTTTGTATTGCTGAGCAAAAATAAGGGTAGATTAATGAAAACCTTACTTACTCTATGGCATTAGAAACTTGAAAGTTAATTGTCACTTTTACAAAAGCAAGCCACTTATCCCAATCTTGAGCTAGTTTTATCCAGTCCACCGCATTACATCCTATCTCTTATTTCAGGTCCATTTTAATTTTATCCTCCCATCTGCATCTAGTGCTCTCTTTCCATTGGGTTTGCCAATCAATACCCTAATTGCGGTTCTATATTCTTGCGTTTGTGCTGCCTAACGTAATCTGCGAGATTTTACTATTCTAACAATGTCTTGTAATGTGTACACGGTATGTAACTCATCATTATGTAAAATCCTCCACTCCCCAATATTTTTATCCCTTTCTGGACTAAAGATTAATATATTCCTATGTTCCTTGTTTTCTAAAATCCTAAATTTGTTTTCGTCATATAAGGTAAGAGATCACGTTTCACACCCATAGAGAGCAACTGGTGAAACTATTGTTTTGCTATATTCTAAGTTTTACATTCCTGGTCAGCAGGCGAAATGTCAACAACTTACTGACGGAGTAGTAGGATTACTTTAACGCATATATTATTTTCCTAGTTACCACTCTAATAAAGTTGTTACTAGTTAAAATTACTTAAAACCAATTTTTTTTAAATTTTGCTCCAAACTATACACGATAATATGAGAAAGTTTACTCGTTTGTGGCATACCAATTATTTTTCGGGAACAGTATTATTCGTGAAGTGCCACTTTGATATACGTTTAAAATCATGGTGTGACCTATAGCGTCGGCAGCCAATTCAATTGTTACCTTTTAAGTAGAGGTATTTCTCATCCTCAGATAGTGCCTCAGGCTATTTCCCCTGCAAGTTATAGCCCGTTTTCGCTATGAATGTCCAAATATCCAATGTAAAATTACGCTTCTCATCCTCGGATTGCCTTAGGCTATGAAAAACCATACGTTGTTTTCGCTAAGAAGGGAATAATTAAGAATGGTAAACTATAGACCGTTTTCGCTAAGAAGGGAATAATTGAGAATGTGAAACTATATACATCGTTTTCGCTAAGAAGGGCGGATGTGAAACTATACATTGTTTTCGATACGAAGGGAGAATGGGAAACCGTGGGGATAATAGATCGTGAAGGGAGAATACTATATACACCGTTTGGGAAACTATACTTCTCATCCTCGTAGTCTATTTCACAACGGT
>CABFWB010008560.1:0-17257 GCA_902151455.1 Timema bartmani
CGTAGTCTTGGTATTTCTAGACTCTACAATCAACCCACCATGGAGAAGGTAGTGGAAATAGCTGGCAGCCTGTACCGTAGCCTTGGTATTTCAATGCTCTACATTGGGTGCTTTAGAGTATTGGACGTGACCGACTTGAGCGTTGTCTCGTGGATGTGAATGCTTTTTTTTTCGCACCATTTTGCTATAATAAGTATTTCAGCAATCCTTCATAATGCCAGAATTTCACAATTAATTTATTATTTCTATATTTCATAATTTTTTACGAATTTTCTTTTTCTTTGACTTCCCATGAACCTCATTAACTGCCTTACGACCCTTATTTGGACCGCTACCAAGGGTTTGGGAATAATTGGTCTGAGGCATCACTCTCGGAATCGACTGGACTGCGATGATGGGGTGATCTGTTTTCGAAACCCAGTCGGGTGCGTTGACGGTGGTTTTCATTTATTTTCCATTCTTTCTTTTCCACGCAAGTGTGCCTACATTTTCTCTAAATTAAACCTTCCTCATCCCTAACACATAAGCGTGATTAGTAAACATGCGTATAGTCCAAACATCGCGTGAAAAATAAAAGATATAAGCTAGCTACACATAATCGAAAAGAAACATGCTATTTATCTTTATTGGTTTAAACATAATCCTTCAATCTTGTTTTCGTGTAACGCCGATTGTGACATCATTTCCTTTTCGACTTCATGATTCCGCCATTCATCACGTGGAGTAGGGCTGGTTTATATAACTGAACCGTGACGAGGGCAAGTTATCTATGTGGGCGTTACTACCCAGACACACTCATTGGGGGAGGGAGAGTGGGTCAATTTACAGAACCGAGGTCTGTTATTTCCATCGATACGTGGCATACAGTATATTCACGATAAGTATAAACTCTAATCAATGTTTCTATTACGCGATCTTTGTCTTTCTGACGATATAGAATATCCGCATACTGTGGTAGGAATGTGGGTGAAAAACTTGTGAGAAAAAATGTTCCCTTCGTTTATTCTTATAGGTAGCAAGATTAAGTTGCATTTTTGAAACACATCTTGGAATTTTAGTAAGGAGAGATTATTATAATATTGTGAGAAATCAATCAATTGAAAGTAATAACATAAATAAAATAGAATAAAACGTGTTAATAAATGGCTGTATAATAATAAACACACAGTCAAAATATATCACAAAGGATAGTACAAAAATTTATAATATTGAAATTTATACAATCTACAGATAAGTTAAAGAGCCCTTGCTAAATTACAGACATATTAAAACGTTATAAAACCATAATTAGGCTCTTAATAAACCGAATGAATTGTGATGCCCTGTAAAGATTAATTTTAGATACTTGTTTTCTCATGTTTTAATATTTTTAAAATTTAGCTAGGGCTCTTTAACCTATTTGTATATTTTTATAACTTTTCAATACTGTACATTATTTTATTGCTCTTTATATTATTTTGACTGCTTGTTAACTATTATATAGCCACTTATTAACAAGCGTTATTCTATTTAATTTTTTTAACACAGCTTTTTACTACCCGTTCGGGCTATACACTTACGTATCGGTACTAATTACGCAAGTGTTTTTAGGGATTAGGAAGTGTACCCACATTTGCGTTGAGGGAGAGTGGAAAATAATTCTGAAAAAACCCTCTCAGTACACCCGACCAAGACTTGAACTTTGATCTCCCCACCATCGGCAGTCTAGTCTACTGCGAGAGTAGCGCGTTAGATCATGTGGCAACCGAAGTGGGTAGGCTACTATGTAACTTATTTTATAGCTTTCAATTGACTGATTTCTCAAACCATCACCTTGAACTGTTCCACTATGTCCAAGCTTATACGATAGGACCATAGTGTAGTCCAGGGATGATAAATTTATGGCACGCGTGCCACTGGGTGGCATGCGAACACTATTTGGGTGGAACGCCGACAAGAAAAAAATAAATATTAAATCAAACTTCTCACAACTTTGTATAATTTTTTGAAGCAATAACATTTCCACAACCATGTTATTCAAAATCATAATACTATAGACTTGGTAAAGTTAACGTCTAGACATCGTCTTGGCTCATACTTAAGTGCATCTTGTTTGCTGATGAAGATAACAAGCTTTGAACCTCTTCGGTGACCGCTTGGTCTAATAACCTACTCTCGCAGTAGACTAGACTGCCGTGGTCTAACGTGCTTTTCTCGCAGTAGACTAGACTGCCGATGACGGGGAGATTGAGGTTTGAATCTAGATCGTGTGTACTAAGGGTGGTTTTTACAAAATGGTTTTACACTCTCCCTCCACGCAAATGCAGGTACACTTCCTCTAAATATAACCTTCCTCATACCTAGTAATACGTGGTGCTAAAAAAAAACAAGCTATGAACCAAACGTATTTATATGACAACAGATTTCAAACTAATGTGGAAAATATTTGGCCCCCATGTAAGTTTTTGATTTTAATATACTGTATTATGTATAGATTTTTTTTTACTAACGATGTCTCTTTAAAAGATTTTACTTCATTTATTGAACTTAATATCGTCTAAGATACCCACTTTGGTAATCGAATAAATTGTCCTTTAAAATGTAGGCATCATTAAAAAAATGTAAGTTACAATTTTATTTGTCATTCATTACATTTCATAATACTAAACATTTTTTATTTTTAAATACTCATTAATAAATAAGAGGTAAAGTCTGTTCATCGTAGGAATTGTTTTCTGAAAGGCCTTTTTCACTACCAAAAAGCTATTATATAGTAGGATTTTGGTAGGAAAAAAGACCTTTCAGAGAGTAATTCCTACCGTGAATGGAGTATAGCACACTATACTAGTTCATAATTCAGCTAGTCCTCAAGGGGCACACTAGACTAGTTCTAAATTTACCTAGTACTCAAGTGGCACACAAGAATAGTTCTGAATTCACCTAGTACTCAAGTGGCACACAAGAATAGTTCTGAATTCACATGGTACTCAAGTGGTTCACAATGCTAGTTCAAAATTCAGCTAGACCTCTAGTGGCACACAAGACTAGTTCATAATTCACCTACCTAGCCCTCAAGTGGAACACAAGACTATTTCATAATTCAGCTAGTCCTCAAGTGGCACACTAGACTAGTTCAAAATTCAGCTAGTCCTCAAGTGGAACACAAGACTATTTCATAATTCAGCTAGTCTTCAAGTGGCACACTAGACTATTTCATAATTCAGCTAGTCTTCAAGTGGAACACAAGACTAGTTCAAAATTCAGCTAGTACTCAAGTGGCACACTAGACTAGTTCAAAATTCAGCTAGTACTCAAGTGGCAACACTAGACTAGCTCAAAATTCAGCTAGTCCTCAAGCGGCACACGAGACTAGTTCAAAATTCAGCTAGTCCTCAAGCGGCACACTAGACTAGTTCAAAATTCAGCTAGTACACAAGTGGCACACTAGAATAGTTCAAAATTCAGCTAGTACTCAAGTGGCACACTAGACTAGTTCAAAATTCAGCTAGTCCTCAAATGCCACACGAGACTAGTTCAAAATTCAGCTAGTCCTCAAGTGGCACACAAGACTAGTTCAAAATTCAGCTAGTACTCAAGTGGCACACTAGACTAGTTCAAAATTCAGCTAGTACTCAAGTGGCACACTAGACTAGTTCAAAATTCAGCTAGTCCTCAAGTGGCACACTAGACTAGTTCAAAATTCAGCTAGTCCTCAAGTGGCACACGAGACTAGTTCAAAATTCAGCTAGTCCTCAAGTGGCACACTAGACCAGTTCAAAATTCAGCTAGTCCTCAAGTGGAACACAAGACTATTTCATAATTCAGCTAGTCCTCAAGTGGCACACAAGACTAGTTCAAAATTCATCTAGTACTCAAGTGGAACACTAGACTAGTTCAAAATTCAATTAGTACTCAAGTGGCACACTATACTAGTTCAAAATTCAGCTAGTCCTCAAGTGGCACACTAGACCAGTTCAAAATTCAGCTAGTCCTCAAGTGGCACACAAGACTAGTTCATAATTCAGCTAGTCCTCAAGTGGCACACAAGACTAGTTCTAAACTCTGCTCATCATTAAGTGGCACATTGGTCTGAAAAGTTTTGACTCCCTTGGTGTATTCCATCAGGGTAAGACTTCTACCAAGGGTTGACTAGTCCATCAGGATACCAGGAGATTCCGGGGGATAGTTTGAGTTGGGCAGACACAATGACTTTTAACTAAAATAAACTATCAATTCAATTCTTTGATTTTATTTAATTTTAATAAAAGTTCCAGTGAGTGAGTCTGAGAGTGCCCAGAATAAATAATTTGTGAAGACATTCAACGGAATTAAATGTAAAACAGGCCTGTTGTTTTTCGATATTTTTTATAGACAGTTTCTTGAGCCAAACCTAAGAAACATTTGTTTATTGAATAATTACTGTTGTTATCTTTGTAATATACCCAATTAGTGGGCAGAGGATCATTTTACAAACTTAAATATATCAACAGAAGACTTCCTGCTATTGTCTAACAATTTAGATGTATTTTTGCTCATGTATTTTAAAAAAAAAGTAGAGGCTGATGTTTTAAATGAACTGAATAGCGAAGTATTCATCAATCATGTATCTGAAATGGCCTCGGGAATAAATTTACTAAACTTAAAAGTAAAAATAATTCACCTCAGATCTTCAGTTTACTCTGAAACATAATAGCTTCAATGGTATTCACTAATGTGTTGCAGAAAAGTATGTTCTAATAGTTTTCCACTCCCCCTCCACGCAAATGCGGGTACAGTTCCTCTAAATTAAACCTTCATAATCCTTAACGCAGTAGTGTAATTAATACAGGCGTACAACCCGAATGGGTAATAAGACGAGGTGCAAAAATAAATAAATAAAAATATGCAAACCAAATAAGGGTTTCTAGAGATATGTGTGATGACTTGGCAGCGTGAGAGCTGGCCGCTGTCTTCACAGTTTGTTTATCCGAGAAGGGCTTTAGGACGTCTGTGACACCTTGTACGCGGAGTAATCTGTCGCTGACGTGAATGTTTGCTAAGGGTTGTCATATTTGTAATCCCGAGCTGCTTGGAGCTTGCCACCTGTGTGGATGGCAGACTTTTGGGGGAATTTTCCTTTTGTTTATCCTGTAAGGTACAGTAGCTCCACGACTTATTTGGTGCTGACTGACAGCTTACAGCTGACTTCTGACAATCAACATTTATGTATATACCTAAATTTTAATTGTCAGAAGTTACAGCTGTTAAACACATGTTTTTTGTAGATCATATGGTTCAATGTAGGGATTAATAATTTGGTCTGCTAACGTTTTAAAGCCGTCAGCTGTCAGCTGTGAACTGTCAGTCAGCACCAAAGAAGTCATGCATAGGGTATAGCAAGCAGGCTTATCTTGCATTATTTCACTTTGGCATAGCTTGTAAGATAGGTTCATAGAGGACAGAGTTATACTCTAAGATAGGATTGTAACTTTTATTCACGTCAGAAACCGTTGAGAAAAACAAACACTTCAGTAAATCCAGACGAGATTCGAACCCTGACATCCCCAAGTCCAAAGCATCACTCTCGCAATGCCTGGGATATCGGGGTTCGAATCCTGGTTGAGTTTAATGATGGTGATTCTCCCTTTAACAGTTTTCCGCTTTTCCAGTTTTCATGTCAATGTGGATACACTTACTCAAAATTCAACCTTCCTCATCCCTGACACTTACGCATGTAGTCTCCTCTCATTACATCCCGAAAGTCTAATGAATAATTTTTATAATGTATTAGTTCTCTAATATATTGAACATGGATGATGTCGCACTCGTTATTAGAACGCTCTTGCCATAGAGGATTCACTATACTGTACTAGTTCATCTGTTCTCTCCTAGATGTCATGGCAGCTTGGAGGACAATGGCCTCCATCCAAGCAGACAAAATCTCCGCGGTGGCGGTCCAGTCGTGATCTCGCTTCTTCCCTTTTCTATGCTCTTCGTGATGTGATTTGTGAAGCGAGGGTGTCTTGTTGCTCAAGGTCGCAGCATCTCTCCCACGAGCCAGTCGCGTGGCCACGAACACACCCGAACATCACCGACAAGACCCGACACTTAAGCACCGTTCTAACCTTGAGCGGTTTGATTATTATCGTTACTCTTTTAGAGAGTGGGGAGGAAGTGACTGTTGAGATGGCTGCATCATAGGCAGGTTACAGGGGCAAGCAACAAACTATCCTAGTTAAATAAAAAACTGTTGTGTTTCTCAACTAGTGGTTCACAGACCAGCACCAGACCACGGCTCTCTTCTGTCGGGCCGCTAATAAATGTATAGTAATGGTTTTACTTGTATCATAGGAGCACGTATTAAGAGCGTTCATGATAGCAGCTCTAACTCTGCTCCCGTCTCGCGCGAGGTATGGGAAGTTGAAGGGAAAAGAAACGACCAAGATATGTCAGAAATATGTGCAGTATTTGAATGATTACTAGAAATTTTCCACGGTGACGATGGGGGAGAAAGTGACAAAGTTTCTTGTTAATAATAACAGTGTGTCCTTATTATGGACAGGATGAAGATTTGTGCATAATGCGTATCTGTGAAGCTAATCTAAAATGGTAAAAAAAAAGCCTTTAAAATGCAGTTTTTACCTAAATTTTGTTTAATACTTCAACAATGTCTTGTATTTTAGGAACAGCTATCAACTCTTTATCTCAATGTTTAAACAAAAATGATCCACGTGTCGCCGACTATATCACAGAGTTGATTGGCATGTGATGCACACGCTTAAGATCAATTTTACGTATTTTTGTTGAGGATAAATTTAGTTTCAAGGCTGGGTGCTAGTGAGCGCGAATTTAGTGCGCTAATTTTGCAGTTTTTATAGCATAAACATTTTTTGAACAAAGTAAATTAAATTTTTCTTCTATAGAAACATATAGTTTAGTTTTCTGCACGTGCTAATTTCAACAGTTTTTGAATATCTGGCATGAGCATGGTGGCATTTGGTGACACACTTTTTAAATTAAGAGAAAAAGTCATTAAATTCTAAGACCCCCTTGACAGATATTCAAGGACTGTTGAGATTAGCATGTGCAGAAAACTAAACTATATGTTTCTATAGAAGAAAAATTTGATTTATTTTGTTCCAAAAATGTTTATGCTGTAAAAACTTCAAAAATACTTCCCTAAACTCACGCTCACTAGCACCCCATCTTAAGTGATTCACGATAAAATTTAACTTGGCTCATTAGTGGGACAAATGATTCTGTATTCGTGGGAAAGCTACGCCAACGTTACACATCGTCAATTACGTGTTTGTGGCATTTCTTTAGTCGTTTATTTTTTTGGTGTTCTCACAGACAATAGGAAACTGAACCTAGGCATGTCATATGTTCTTTGAGCAGTCTATAATTTGTTATAAAGAGTTACCAAAGCTCACATTTACAAAAATCGAGGCACGAAAATTTTGCCAATATGATTAGCTGCCTGTGAAATAAAACCTACGATCTATATTTGAACCAAATTGGAATTGGTGCTCAGCACCTGTAACTTATCGGTCTTTCATGAGGAACAAATAATTTTGCTAGTCCATTGAATTGAAAATGTTGGGAGCTTCTACACCAGTGGTTATCAACATGGGGGGTGGGTGGAACAATTCAGAAATAACGTTAAAAATTATATTAAGATTGAAAAATAATAATAGAGCAAGGACATAATGCATCGAGACGAGCAATAATGACTTTGCGAGATTATATAGTTTATTTTATTTTAGTTCTCACTCCACGTACCTCTAGACCCATGTTTCTCAAAATGTGGTCCACGGTGGCCTATCAAGTGGTCCGTGGGATCTCATGAAGTTTAGTAATAAAAATGAATTTTAGAATGTTGATAACATATAAGATGTAGCACAACAATTTGAAATGCAAAAAAATGAAATATCCATAAAATGCTGTATTTATTGCCTCGGTAGACACGAGTCAAATAGAAAAGTAAGCTTGTATCAACCTTGAGTCAATAAATCTGAACAATTATTTATCAAAAAGTATTAGGTTTAGAATGTTAAAAATAATCACAAAATATTACTTACCAATTAAATGTCATTATATTATTGTTCAAGATTTCATTTAATAAATCATTTTTGTCTTTGTCGCAAAATTGAATTGCCAAAAAATTATGTTTTTTCCTGCATAACTTTATTAACCCGAATGGTGCTAAAATGAATATATAAAATAATCACCCAGCCCGTTTTATTTCAGGAACCCAGTGGTTCCTGAGTGCACATAACTTCCATTTGGTGGTCCTACATCAGCATAAATTTGAGAAACAATGCTCAAGTTTGGGTAGTGGGTAGTGGGGTTGTCGGTAATCCCCCCTCAAGTTCGTAAGTGAGTTAAAGGCGATTGGCCCTTTTCATTTGGCGTGGAAATGCAGAGCCATGGGAACAAACGGTTATTTCCAAGAATTTTTATTGTTTTGCAATTTTCTTTTCGGAAACGGTTTGTTCAAGAATAGAAACATGTTGATTAAGCTATATTTTTATATACACACTTCCTCTATAGTTTTAACAGTGATCAAATATCAATAATGTTGACATTTTTCAATAGAAAACTGCTGGCTGCATGACAAAAAATAAGAAAATGTAACAATTTATAAACATTGATATATTATCTTAGAAGGGGTGTTGAAAATATTACTATAAAAATTTCACTCGTTCTCAAGAAAACTTATATTTCCAAACGTATAATTTTTCCGCAAGACTTGTCCGGCAGCTAGCGCCATCTACGGTTTCCGTGATCCATCTGTTGTTGTTGGCGCGTAAGGATACTTTGGTCGGTTGAGAAGCCACGACACGCCTTTCACCCTCCCGCCCACCATCCCATAAAATAGATTATAGACTTGCACTCGACAGGGCCAAGGGCCTTAAATAAAAGTTTAAAACATATTAATGAAATTTTAAGACCAGACTTATTACTTGATACTCAAATACACATTAAAAGATCCCCTGAAATCTTCAAGTGGAAAAAAGTTCACAGCTAATAGTTTTTATACATACGCCCTTCTCCCCAACCAAAGCAAGTTTCTAGATGAACTACCACTTATGTAACAAACATATAAATATATTAACTTTCCGTTTCCGTGTGGAAATCATTCTACATTAATTACGTACAGCCCACAGTAGTTGCTATAATTTTTCCTAAATTCTGGCTCATTTCTGGTAGAAAATATTGGCAGGTTTCGACTCCCCCAATAATTTCTTTTAAAATGTTTCTCGGGGGAGTACTATAAACAATTTAATGGCTGGGCTGTCTCAGGGCCACCGATTTCAACTGACGTGCTCATACCTGGTTCCAGATATCGGGACTAAGTTCGAATCCCGACCGGTTGTGCTGATGGTGGGTTTTTCCCGTTGTGACTTTATCTTTCTCTTTCATGTTGGGGCACTTCCTTGATTCTCATCCTCTTCCTAGCACGTCCTTATGTCCCGGAAAACTCGAACTGGCAGTAAGAATTAACCCGCCTCGGTGGCCGCATGTTATAGCACGCTACTCTAGTGTTAGACTAGAATGCCGAAGTCGGGAAGATCGGAGTTTGACTACTGTCGGGTGCATTAAGGGTGGTTTTCCTAATCTCTCTCCACGCAAATTTGGGTGCAATTTATATATAATTTAATCTTCCTAATCCTTAACACATTAGGGTAATTAGTACATAGGAGTATAACCTAGACGGGTGATAAAACTCTGTTCTAAAAAAAAGAATTAATAAGTAGAGCGCTATATTTTTAATCACTATCACAATCCTCTTGACAAGTACATAGGCTACCTTAAAACGTTAGTCATCTGTCAGCTCGTAAAGCTTCATTAATATTCGCCCACATAGATAAGTAACATTTTAATTATTTCTATGGCTAGCTCATAGTGGCTATTATTTTTAATTTGTATCAACATTCATTTGTTTGGATGAATCGAGCTCAACAGTTGAACTAATACATTCATATATAAGTAATAAACAAAATTTTATTTTAAATAATTATAATCACTTTATATTTTAACTTTTCTTAGGATTCCATGAACCACACNGGGGGGCACTCCCTTATCCAGATAATATCAAAAATAATTTTAATAAAAGTTTAAAACATGTGAAGTACTGCATAACTATAATATAGAGCAATAACTATGTGTCTTATGACTTATATTCAAAAGGTCTACCACTATATACATTAAAAGTTCCCCTTAAATACTCTCAATAAATTGTTTGTGCCCCCTACCATCCATCTACCATAGCTGCTCCTAAAATTAAATTTATGGGTGTGCCGCTGCCACGTTCAACTAGAAAATGAAACCATGACTATTTTAAACTCTAGTTGCAATTGTATAATCCAGGAATGATCGTTATTTCATTATTTTTTTGCCAAAAAAAGCAACACAAATGTCTACATTGGGTTGAGTCTAGAGTCTAGACGCTTAAAGCTTCCATTAAATAGACTAAACTATTTACAGATGTTCTCTTCTTCGCATTTTAAAGACGCACATACAGATACATAATGTTTTTTCCTTTCAGTGTTATGATAAATGTTTATTTGGTCTCCTTGCTCGCTGTAAGACAAAAAACATTATCTTCTCCCTTCCATTTCTAAACATGTTTTGCATCAACATATATATTTGCATACATATGCACATATTTTTTGTAAAATATATTTAAAGTTATTTTTCTATTTTCCCTTCACGGATATAATATAGTTCGAATAGTTTGCAACATTAAAAAAACTTAACCTCAATTGCATGTATATTAAACGAGAGAAAGGATTTAAAACTTGTCGGTTGAATTGTTCACAAATGTTTATTTAAAATTATCCGTTTTCTCTTTAAATAGTTTCCATATTTATTTGCATATTGTGTTCCTTAGGGCTTAGACAATAGGTTTTCTGCAATAAAGCATCAGGGCGTTGTGTATTATCATTTCTGGCAGGAAAAACAGTTTCATAAAATACAAACATAGTATTTTGGTTCTGAAAATTGAAAAATGACACCTGGGCATGGGAATCGAACCCGGGACCTTTGGCTTAGTACGCCAATGTATAATCCATTCACGGTAGGAATTACTCTCTGAAAGGTCTTTTTTCCTACCAATATCCTACTATATAATAGCTTTCTGGTAAGAAAAAAGGCATTTCAGAAAATAATTCCTACAGTGAACAGACTTTACGTCCATCATAGGCTCTGCCTTAAAATATGAGTGAAGAATGACCCTGGGTACGGGATGAATCCTGGATAGCCCAGTGGTTAAAGCTTTGGCGTAGTAAGCCAAAGGTCCCGGATTCGATTCCCGTGTCCAGGTGTCATTTTTAAATTTTCACAATATGATATCTAGATGGAGTAATCCTCACTAAAAGCATAAATTATAGCTTTGGCTATTTAAGTCATAGTATTTTGGGGTTAACATTGATAGCATTTGACTTAATTATAAATGTTATTTTATAGGTATTGATAATATCAATCAAAAGTTATATATGTAAATCATATTACATGAGTTGTTTTTAATGTTGTTATGTTATGTTGTTTTTATACAATCGGGAAGGATATGCCATCCAGTTCAGGTGCCTGTATGTAGATTATTAGTCGTTCAGAACGTTGCCCAGGGTGTACCACAGGAGGTTGTCTACACGTCGTACCCGCAATCAGATGATGTGATGAGAGTGATTATGGAGGTGTGAAGCTGGGGTGAGTATTAACATAACTTTAACCCAATTAACCAAACCCTAGTGAACGTTGCGATCATTCCCCGGGAAAATAACCAAGGTACCAGCCGGGAATCGAACACAGGACTCCGAGGCTCGTAGTCAGGTGAACTAACCATTACACCACGGGGCCGGTTATTAGTCGACGTATGCGTTTATGATAGTAGCTGTTTTACTAACGTTTGTGACTGTCATTTACTATTCTGCCTACCAGAATCCTACTGTTACGGTTCTTACTTACTAATATATTATAAACTACAATATTACATTGTATTAACACTTATTTACACGCCTATTAAATACCCATCTTGAGTGCGTACACACCCACTACAGTCTGGAAACACACACTTTCATCTTTTCACTCTCAGTCCCGTTGCTCGACTGTCTCTTGTTACACCTGTCCAGTTTAGCCCTAAACTCGGCCCGTTGGAATGTCCCCCACCCCCTTACTAATAGGGGTGGCCCAAGCCTGATGTATGTGCAGGGCTGGCCCGAGCATGGTCTTGCTCGCTACACTACTATTGTTACTGATTGAGCTTGATACGTCAGTAAATTTTCTTTTTAGAGCAACGCTTTAGTGACAAGTATACCCACGTATGAACATAAAAAGTATAAAACGATAAAATACAAAGACAATTATTATATGTGTATGCCAAATTCGGTCAAAATATATCAAAATTAAGATAAAAGCGTTTATCAAACACCTTGATGGTTTGAATTAACATAATCCATTATATTGATAAATTACTATTACCATCCGCCTGGGCTATTTACAAATGTACACTAATAGGGTTGGGATGAGGAAGGCAGAACTGTATAGGAATATGTGGAGAGAGAGTGGAAAAAAAAAATCTAAAGTACCCTCTACCAGGGCCGGATTAATATTTTGAAAATCCTGGGGCTACAGGTACTGCGAGGCACCCAGTAATATTTTACAAACCCCGGGACTACAGGTACTGTGAGGCACCAAGTAATATTTTGCAGACCCCCCTTCCCCCGGGGCTACATTTATTATTATTAGCACCGCGTCTTACTACCCGTTCGGGTTATACGCACTCACGCTAATGTGTAATGGTAGGGTGATTGTGAGATGAAATGGAGGAACTACAGTTTAACGTGGGATCCGAACCACGGTGGAGGCCTGGCATTCCTCACATTCACAAGTTGTGACTAATACACGTCTTGTCAGAGGTGAAGGAAGGGTTTGGCAATCAGATAAATTTGAGCCGGGACCGAGGATTGAACTCCGGACCCTCAGCACAAAAGTCTGACACATTACCCTGGTGCTACAGATACTGTTATGGGCCCAATAATATTTTGCGAACTCCGGGGCTACAGATACTGTGAGGTACCCAGTAATATTTTCAAAAGGAAGAACAAATAATTAAACAATACAATATATAATATGTATAAAGTACAATTTTTTTTTTTTTTTCGTAGTATGTTTACTACAAATATATATAGGCTACATTATTATTAAATAAATTATTTAGAGTACTTATACTTTGGTTACGGTGGGCAAATGGGAGTATCTAGACCCGCGTTCAAGCTATTGAGGGGCAAACCCAATGAGAATAGACCATTGGGAAGACCCAGACGCAGATGGGAGGATAACATTTGGTTAGACCTGGGAGAGATAGGGTGTAGTGAGATAGACTGGATAGAATTAGCTCAAGATAGGAATAGGTGGCGTACTTTTGTGAGTACAGTAATGAATTTTATAGTTCCTAATACCAAAGAGCAAGTAAGTATGTTTGCTTAGCCAACCTTTAAATATATACATATTTTTTCCAAGCTCTCTTTAGTAATGGCATCAAAATGGCAGATCTATTTCTAGCAACATAACATTTTCTTACTGAAATAATACTTATTTTCTATAAATACAAATTTACTAATTTTACCTATAGTATGAATATATACTTGGTTTCCGTATGAAAAATTGTTAGTACAAAAACAACAACATGACATTTAAGGTTAAGTTCCAAAGTGTGTGTAAGCCATTTGACAAATATTCAACCATTAATGAACTATAAACAGAATGTGTCTCTCAACTTAGCTGAGCCAACACATTTTCTAAAAAAAAAAATTGTATTAATTTTAGAAACGTCTTAACTAGGTAAGGCTATTTTTTTATTTCGTTCCAGTCGGGGCTTGACCATCAAGATGTTTTCTTGAGACACTTTTGATTTTTTTTCTCTGCAGATCTAATCTTGTTCTTTGGATTAGTATTGTGGTTTTACTGTAAATATACTGTCTGTACGCCGTTTAGACACAATGATGAAGTTTCAAAAGATTGCAACAGTACGCGACACTCTGGTTAATTAATACTCAAGAAACTTTAGATTTCTGATTCACTTTCGGGCCATCAGCTTCATTATGAGATTTGTTCATCTTGTTCTTCTCCAAACAAACATAGGAACTAACTTCTAAATTAATAACATGGCCCAGTTACCTTTTTTCATAAGTTTGATCCTACTTCATTCAACATTTTGAATGTGTTTTGAGCAATTGAACTTGTAAAACTTGAAGTTTAGAGTGACTCAATAACTCCCCGTTCCCTCTTGAACTTTACTTAAACAAACTAATTACTTGACGACCAACATTATCAAGCTATAATGTGCTAATAAGCTCTATCTTTGGTCCATGCTCTGAGATCCTTAATATTATGGTACAATATACATTCCTAAATCCTGCAAACAAAGAAGAAATAAATCCAATTTTCTTAAACAAAAATATAATCATATATTTGGAAAAAAAAAGTTCCTTGAACCTCTTCATTGTTCGTCTCCGACTACATAACTTAAATAGATAGAAACACCAATGCTCCATAACACGTACCGGTGGTCACGCAGTCTAAAGAATAAAGCTCACAATGGACTGTAAAGGTAATATATAATAACAAATTTTATGAGTTTCGTATGGCACTCACAATATTGATGTCAAATAACTCTCCTTATTGTCACCAGAATTTTTTGTTTGTTTATTTAAATGTTTTTATTTATTTAAATAAATACTTATATTACCTGAATAAAGAGAAGGGGTGAAGCCCTTACAGGGGCTGAGATCTTGAATAAAGAGTTCGACTTCCAGTTTAAGAGGCTTTATTAATTCGATCCCCTACAGTTCCTAAACGAATGTGATATTGCCCATGGGAACTTTTCCTTAAATATGCATTTAGTATTCATCTGCTCTAGTGAACCTGGAATTTTATAACTTGGTTACTGTTGTGTCACTATTAAGTTATTAA
Source organism: Timema bartmani (assembly GCA_902151455.1). Taxonomy (NCBI): domain Eukaryota; kingdom Metazoa; phylum Arthropoda; class Insecta; order Phasmatodea; family Timematidae; genus Timema; species Timema bartmani. The sequence goes on from CABFWB010008560.1 coordinate 14,935, forward strand.
TAGTCTGGTAGGTTTTTTAATTTAATCTATTTAGATATATAACCTGATTTTGTTTGGAAGTACATCTTGGAAAATACAAATGTATGTATTTACGGTCAACGTTGATAGCATCTTACTATATTATTTGTGTTGTTTTATAGGTATTGTTAATATCTAGCAAAATTGATAGCTGCAGATAACATGACTTAATATATGAATATATTAAAACGGTTTTATTAGCTTTTTTAACTACCAGATACTATACTTCATACCAAAATCAGGGTAAAGATTTTCTATTAGTTCATGCAAATGTAATTTATTCCCGATGTACTCTCATTTTGTTTGTTTGGAATATCTCAAAACGTTCTCGAGACACAGAATTATTCTAAACTTATCCATTATAATCAATTGAGCTAGGGTTCAAATCCTTGGCCCACCTCAGAAGCCTTCTCTCGCTACATTTATTGTATTCTCCAAGACATCGATGATTACAGTACAATTTCACAATAAGGACCTAATATGTCACCTAGAAGAGCTACTAGATCTACTTTCATATGTTAATGCGTCAAGACATGTGATCTGTAGCTGTCACTGTTGATAGATAATATCAGTACTGTCGATCTCGGCGGTCTTAGGGGGAAGTTCTCGCCTCAGGACTAAATGTTTGTGGGTTCAAACCCAGCCGGGGTCAATGGATTTCTCTTGAGTGATAAAAATCCGTAACACAACTTCCTTCGGAGGGGAAGTAAAGCCGTCGGTCCCATGTCTTTTGTGGCATGAAGGAGCTCTGGACGGCATGTGAACATAGCCTCCCTGGCAAAAATTAGAAGGCCCTTTCACTCTCACTCAGAGAAATTTATCTTGCGCTGACCTGATCAATCGGTTTAGAAAGTGTACGTTAAATATTCCAAATAAATATAACAATATTTATACCTATAGAATAACACTAATAAAACACTATCAATGTTATTATTATTATTATTATTATTATTATTATTAGCACCGCGTCTTACTACCCGTTTGGGTTATACGCACTTACGCTAATGTGCAATGGCAGGGTGATTGTCAGATGAAATGGAGGACCTACAGTTTAACGTGGGATCCGAACCACGGTGGAGGCCTGGCATTCCTCACATTCACAAGTTGTGATTAATACACATCTTGTCAGAGGTGAAGGAAGGGTTTGGCATTCAGATAAATCTGTGCTGGGACCGAGGATTGAACCCCAGACCCTCAACACAGAAGTCTGGCACCTTACCCCTAGACCACCAGCTCACCCACTATCAATGTTGACCACAGAAAATATGTTTGTATTTAATAAAAGGCCCTTCTTATGAAAATTGATCTGTAGATTAAATGTGCTGTTTTAGGCTAGTGGAAAGTTATTTTTTAAGTTGTTTCCTTTAAAACCAAAGTATTTTTTGATTAACAAAGTTCACTCGCCTCCGCCACCAGTATTTCTGAGTCTTTACTTTTATATATTGTTCCTTTCCTTGGAGGTTTTTTTTCTGTGGAAGTTTTTTTTTCTTCGAAGAATGGATTTAGCTAATTAATTCTCTTTATCTAAGAACATTTTAAAACAATTTTGCAAAGAAATTAATAAAGTTAAAATCCTTTTGAAAGTAATAATTAGTTATTTTTAATTAAAATAGGTACAATATCATTAACAGATATTTTAATTGGATAAGCAGGTTCTTCTCAGGATATAATTAACAAAATATTTTTATTTTTAATTTATATAATATTTTTTGATCCAAAACGTTACGTTCGGCTCGAAATTTAAACAAATAAATTTTAAGTCAACTTTTATCGTTGGCAAATCTTAAACTACGCCATAACCTTTTTAAGTTATATTCACTTACAAGGAATTATTTATGGCGTTGTGAAAATATTAAACCTGTACATAAGTAAAATAATATTTTAACCACGGGATTATTAAGATACCTTAATTGTTTTAGTCAGGATAAGAAATGCCGCTTTTTAAATTTGTTATTTTATAATAATTAGCTTAGCATGATTTTAGATTATGAATGTAGGGGACGGGAGAAAAGGTGAGTGATGTGGCAGTTTTTATATCAAAACATTTGGTTTGTAAAGATAAATCAAATATTTCTCCAGTAGAAACACAGAGTTTAATTTTCTCCACATGGTGACCTCAACATTTCTTGAATTTTTTGATAACATTTTTCTTAATTTGAAATTTTCTCATCTAAAGCCGCTATGCTCATGATAGATATTCAACAACTGTTGATGTCATCGCGTGAAATAAAATTAAACTCTTTGTTTTTACTGAAACAATTTATTATTTATTCTATCCAAAAAAAGTTATGATATAAAAATCTCA
>CABFWB010008562.1:5562-17246 GCA_902151455.1 Timema bartmani
GTGGAGTGGAATGTGAGAATGTATCTTTATTCAATGTACCGGTGGAGTGGAATGTGAGAATGTATCTTTATTCAATGTACCTTCATAAAAATTATTCCCCTTCACAAATACGACTATAACCTTTTCCCCCTCAAAACATTTCCATACTGACGAAACTTTTTTTTTTTTTTTCAAGTGGTAGTGGTGATGGCAGGGGATGAGGGTAGGTATATTTCCACTTTATCTGTAGCTTCCCCGTTGTAACAGGAGAAAGTTTGCGGTGGCTGGGTGACTGGCGAGAGGGTGATAATATGGAAATGAGGCGCACGGACCGAGGATTGTCGGGCGGGATATACCGTACAAAACTGTTGGAGGTGATCGGAACGCGACCAGGAAAAGGGTTGGAAGTTTGGTGACGTCATTAGTGCTAGCTTCACAGCCAGCTCGGGCTGGATTTATGGGTGAGATTCACACCTCCTTTAGAACTCAACAATCACCCTTATTGCACGTCCTGAAAAAAAGCGACCGATTGGATTTAATAAATAAATGGTACGAGACAATCGTACATAATTTCTCATTCTGTAGATTTAAGTTTGTGACAACATTTAAAAAAAAATAGCTATCAACAAATCTACTTTTTAATAAGTTTTCACCCACTTCGGTGGCCACACGGTCTAGGACGTCACTATCGCGATAGATTTGATTACCGATGACAGAGAGATCAGGGTTTTAATCCCGGTCGAGTGTACTAAAGTTCATTTTCCTAAATGTTTTTCTACTTTCCCTCAATGCAAATGGGGGTACACTTCTTTTTAATTCAACCCTCATCATCTCTAACACATGAGCGTAATTAGTACGTATCAATATAACCCCAATAGGTAGTAAGACGCGGTGTCAGAAAAATTATTTTTTTATCAGAAAAAACAAACATTATTTTGTTGTTGTTGTTGATGTTCTTCTTTTGTGAATCTGTCCTGAGACAGGTATCAACTGAACATCTCCCATTTTCTTCGTCCTGAGCTTCTTCTTTCAATCTTTTGTAACTTCTTACTTTCCTGATATCTGTTGGCATTCCAAACAGTCTTTGTTAATACTATGAAAACTCCTCTTAGTTCGAGGTCCAGAACCAAAATACTCGTATACCGGTATGTATTAAAATAAATCAGAAGTTTAAGCAAATAAGATCTAAATGGTACCAAATTTGAACAAAATCCATCAAAACTATTAGACCCAGTTTTTTGGGTACGGAGGTACAAAAAACAATATTCAATATAGCTTCGAGGTTGAAAGTTTTTACGATTACAACACTTTCTATGTACGCAAATGTAAAAAAAAAACAAAAAAAAACCATTTGGATTGATAGTATGAATACAAAAAAAAATTAATTTAGGTATCAACTGGGATCGAACCGGTAGGCTTCCTCAAAGATTTGTAATTTAGGCTCCAAATCTCTTTGACCACGTAAGTTTAGTTATTGAGCTTCTTACAATAATTGAAAACCGAGGAACCTATTTCTCTTGGAGGCAGTGAGAATGTTACTATTGATTCTAAAAACGGTGATAAAAAAAATGAACGTCGTTGAGAGCACTACATGGAAAACTCCCCCTTTATAATGGAGGAGGGGGTGGTGAAGGAGGGGGGAACAGGGACGCAGAAACATGTTACAAAGAGGTTATGAGATCTATTTTCACGTATTCATACGTCAAGTCATGTGGTCTGTAGTTATCACTTTTGATAGATATTATCAATACCTATAAAATAACAATAATAATATAATAAAATGTTATCAATGAGGACAGCAAAAAATATATACTTTTTTATTTGGGGTATTTAACGTGCACTTTCTGAACCGACTGATTATTATCAGCAAGCGAGAATTTCTATGAGCGAGAGCGAAAGGGCCTACCAATTTTGCCGGTAAAAGTATTTTCCCATACCTGCCGGGTTCTTTTACGTGCCACAATCGACAAGGGACCGACGCAACGGTTTTACTTCGCCTCCGAAGTTGTGCTACGGATTTGTTTCGCTCAAGAATAATCCGTCAATCCCCAGTTGGTTTTGAAGCCAAGAACACCGGGTTCTGAGGCCAGCACTTCACCCCAAGACCACAGAGGTCAACGCGTAATAAAATAAATATGTATTTTCTTCAAAGGTCCTTTCTATGAAAATTGGACTGTACCGGACACAGGACTAGGGCGACAATATTCGTAGCACCCAGCTAAAAAAAATATTTTGTGACAAATTAAAAACTTTTTTTTTTACACCAACACCAGTGGTCACGCAATTTATGGCGTCAAGCATAACCAAAAAAAAATGGATCGGAAAGGTAGAACGGTCCATGTGATATGGGGGCAATGGTCGACAGGCAATTCATATTTTTTTTAAATATACATCCTCTATAATTTAAAGATAGTGCACTTCCTCCTAAAATAACCCTTCTCATTTCCACCCTATATATATATATATATTAAAAACCGCTTTGAATCCATTGTGGTCACAATTGAATAAAAAAATGAAAAAAAATGTACGCACTACAGTAGAATTCAAAGTTATTTTATTCATTGCAATCGTTTGTTATTGCAAACAAGGACGGGGGAGGGAAGGCGAGATGAAAAAGTTTATTTCCAAACCTGAAAAAGGTCAATTCTAGAACATATTTTGACCACGGAATATTTTCGAGTTCAACCGTTCGTTAAACTATTGACAAGCCGCCATGAATATTGGTCAGGCCTTGGTGGAAGGCGAGCGAGCGAGGTGAAATGACCAATACAACACCCTCGAGCGAGGTGAAATGACCAATACAACACTCTCAAGCCCTCCATTTACCCTACGCAACGAGGGTGTATTTAAATGACTTTCCGGACTTGCGAACCCACCCCTTTCTATATAGTCAATCCCTTACAGGGCATCAGCCTCCCCTATCTTTAATTGGCTACTCGAGTTGTATTCAATTAGCAAGACCTGGTTGTTCAGACGGGAGAGCTGATTCCAACGCAACAACGTCCTAAAGGCGGCGAAGGACCAAGGTTGCCAGACGTACCCGATTCTACGAGACAATCCCGGTATTTTGAGGATTACGTGTAAGTAGCCAGCCTGTGGTGGCTAGGAAGAGAATGTGTACTATTTACATGTTTTGATGTCTTCTATTTTATTCAAATTTCGTTATATAGGCTAGCAGGTGGCTAACCTAATCTAACCTAACCTAACCTTTTCAAGAGGGAGGTACGCCAGAGCTGCACACAATCTACATACGTTGTAAATAGTACACATTCTCTTCCTAGCCACACGAAAACATGTAACTAGTACACATTTTCTTCCTAGCCACCACAGGGTGGCTACTAACACGTTTTTCTGCAGGGTGGCAATTAACACGGTGGCTGCTAACACGGCACGATTTTGAGCATTTGTCACGGCACCCCGTTCATTTTCCTGTTGGGACGTTTTTTTGTTTTGTATTTGTCTTTGGCCATACCAAGACATAAAAACCTCTTATCTCAAGGTAAAAGGGAAAATTCTCTGCTACAGTAGCCCCATGGCTTCTTTGGTGCTGACTGACAGCTCGCAGCTGACGGCTTTGAAAAGCTACGTCGAACCATATTATCTGCAAAAAAAAACATGTGTTTAGCAGCTGTCACTTCTGGCAGTCAAAATTTAGGTATATACCTAAATGTTGACTGTCAGAAGTCAGCTGTGAGCTGTCAGTCAGCACCAAAGAAGCCATGGGGCTACTGTAGTTCTAAACTATCTTGAAATGGTCTGTTGTGAGCTTAGCAACAAAAAAAACCACTGTATTAGTTAGATGAAGGCTAAATCTAGAGCCCTTTTTCATCAAGCTAAATATCTTATCTCCGCAAATACGATTAAAAAGTCTTGAAAATGTGCTAATGTCGTATTTTCACATATTTATTTCTATCAATATAACTCAAACCGTAGGGTTGTTGAGGTAAAAGAGCCCTGTTGGAATATCTTGACTTTATTTTGGCAGTGAACCATATTTTGAAATAACGCATCGTAGAATTAAATAACGCGTTAGAACCGAACGTCTGAGGGGCCATATCGCTTGCCGAGACGGACCCCTTGATGAACGATGTAAACTTTACTTTTGAGATCAACTAAAACAATCTAGTATGCTACATTACACATTTATTCCGTTTAATTTATTAATATATTCAAATATATTTTAATTATACATAGCGTATATTATAATGTTGAGCTAGAGCTTAGGTATTTCCTTACCCCTCTCTTTTCTACCCTCGAACGACCGCCGAGCTACCGAGGACGGTCGTTAACCAATTGTAGCTAATAAAATATTCTCTCGCCACTAAACTGGCCGCTCGTCTCATGAATCTTCATCACCAGACTTGGTCCGGATACTTGCGGGCGACCCGAGACACTAAGCTCGGTTCACACGCTCGCACAAATGTATTAAGGTGCGGCAGAAGGGAGCGCGAGTAATTTTACAGTTTTTATAGCATTACATTTTTTTGGCAAAAATAAATCAAATATTTCTCCAGTAGCAACGTAGAGTTTAGTTTTCTGCACATGCTGATATCAACAGATCTTGAATATCTGTCAAGGGTGTCCTGGAATTTTGTCAAAATATTTTCTCTTTATTTAAAAAGTTTTGACAAAATTTCAGGACACCCTTGACAGATATTCAAGATCTGTTGATATTAGCATGTGCAGAAAACTAAACTCATGTTGCTACTGGAGAAATATTTGATTTATTTTTGCCAAAAAATTTCTATTTTATAAAAACTGTAAAAATACTTGCGCTCTCTTCTGCCGCACCTTAAGCTGGGGCGCGAGAAAAGGTTAGGTTTCTTGCAGTTTTCATAGAAAACAATTTTTCTTTTAGCCAAAATAATCAAATTTTGCTTCAGTAGAAACAGTTTAATTTTTCACACATGGTGATACTAAGAGTTCTAATATATTTGACATGGACATATTCGATTTTGATGATAAAACTTTTTAAATGAAAATAAAAAGTTATCATCAAACTCTAGGACACCCTTGAGAGAAAATTAAAAGTAGTTTTATGTGACTACTAAAATCTTTTCTTCAACTTCGTACTTTGCTGCGCATGTTTCAAGCAAGCTTCGCTTCGAATTTTAAAAGTAACCTTCGCATACGTCAATAATAATAATAATATTTGAGTATCGTCGAGAACTTTACAAGTAAGTTATAGTTTTTAAGATATTCAATAAATTGGGGGTTAGCGAGATGAAAAGTTTCGATTTAACTAAAACTTATAAAAAATAAAACCTAACTTCCGTTTGTTTCAGTTTGAATTTTTGGAGCGTAGTAATTAGAAGTTATTTTTTCAAACGTATGAGTTACATCAGCCCTAAGGCTGGTTACACACCATCGAGTTCAGAGTCGAGTCGAGTTCAATCTGACTCTAGAGTCAAGGCCTTTCACACTGGTAAGTCGAGTCATTGAGTTCACTAGTTTGATCAAAGAGCTCGTGCAAGATGGATGCAGTCCTAGCGGTTTCTATAATTACAATTGTATGGAGGCGCCGGTCTAGAAAGACGTCGCTTAATGTGGATTTACCCTCTTAATGTGAACCGATGCACCTTTGGTAGTTTTTCACATTTGTTTCCAAAAAGTGAAGAGTACATTTCTATCCCGATGTTCGGGATGGGACGGGTTGTATTATTATTATTATTATTATTATTATTATTATTAGCACCGCGTCTTACTACCCGTTCGGGTTATACGCACTTACGCTAATGTGTAATGGTAGGGTGATTGCGAGATGAAATGGAGGACCTACAGTTTAACGTGGAATCCGAACCACGGTGGAGGCCTGGCATTCCTCACATTCACAAGTTGTGATTAATACACGTCTTGTCAGAGGTGAAGGAAGGGTTTGGGCAATCAGATAGATCTGTGCCGGGACCGAGGATTGAGCCCCGGACCCTCAGCACAGAAGTCTGACACCTTACCCCTAGACCACCAGGTAACCTGACGGGTTGTAAATCAAAGGATTCTCTTGACCGAGAACAATGAGGTATTCAGTGTCCAAGATGTTAGCCTTGGAAAGAATGAGGAAATAATACACTTGACTCGGCTGGACTGACTAAATCTGTAATCTGCCGCGTCATGGACTCTTGACTCGCCTAGACTCGGGGTGACTCGACTCGTCGATGTGAAAGATATTGGTCCTCCATCTTGCTATCAAATACAACATGTATCTGTCTCAATTGGTGAGTCAGACTCGACTCGACTCGGGACTCGTTGGTGTGAAACCAGCCCTAAGGGAACAGTTTGATTCTTGTTCCGAGTTACAAGAGTGAGAGAGAAGAAAGCGGGGAGGCATGTTTAACGGTGAACACGGAGATGGACGTATCAATGTTAACATTCTCTAACACTGGGACGTAAACTAACGTAAGGAATACATTTGTAGGAAAAAATATGATGATAATGATAATAAATATTATAGATGTGTCGAATCTAATCTTTTACGAGTTATAATCTTGAATCAGAATCTTAATTTTACCTATAAATCTTGAATTTAAATCTGAAACTTTGAAAAAAAATGATAAACTTAACAGGATGTAGAAATTAGAAAATACTAACCAAATGTTAACATTTTTTGCATGAGTTAATCAATTCATTATAAAATTAATGTATTCAGTTAAAGTGTTGTTTTTATATCATCGGGTCTTACTACCTGTTCAGGTGAAACGCGTTTAATGATAATTACTCTAATAAGGTAAGGATGAGAAAGGAATAATTTTAGAGGTAAATCTACCCACATTTGCATGGAAGGAGTGTGGAAAAACATTTAGAAAAACCAACCTCAGTAGACCCGACCGGGATTCGAGCCCCAACCTCCCTATCATCGGCAGGCCAGTCTCACACGAGAATGACGCCTTAGACCATTTGACCATTGAATCGGATCAATTCAGTGTTAATTTAATGGTCTGGGGTCTGGTTGTTGGATTGGTTATATATGTTGGGACCAAACCACCAATAAAACAAATTCTAATTCAAAAATTGAAAGAAAAAAAAATTGAATCTTTAATATCCTTGAGGATTTGAGGGTACCAACCCAAACAAATATAATATAAAAAATTGTGTATTTATTTTAGAGACGGATCACAAGTTTTTTATAAAAATAATTGTCGCGTCACTTCAACAAGTGGTGAAAATTGACTCGTGTTGTAAAAATATTTAAAAAAATCATATTTTCTTAGCAGATGAATACGAACTTTTTGAATGCCAGAAAAAGGTCAAAGATAGTGTGAACCGACTAAAACATGATAGATAATTGTTTTAAAGAAAAAAAACAAACGCCAAGAATAAACTGGTGACCAAGTTAAAGGTAGCAGGAGAAATGCTTATTGAACACCTTGTTGGTAGGCGGGTAGCGTTTTTATACAATATAAAAGTATTGTACTTATGATGTATAGCTTTCCCCCAAAAGTTTAATTGAGGTTGTATCTCTCGGTATTTTTCATTGTATTTAATTTATAGTTTCATATAAAGAGACATTAATTACACAGAGCCATAAATATCGTAGAAATCTTGGGGACATTACCAAGACAAGGGTTGAAGTACCACCCTTTTTTTAGGGGGGGGGGGCGAAAGAGGCGGTCGCAGAAGGAGGGGTTAACAAAAGAGGCTGATGGAAGAATCTTAGGAGCAGGGGGTGCCCACATTTTTTTAATTTTGCCAGATTTTACGTTTCTCAAGTTAGGCTTACTGGACTGCGTTACAAGGCGCGTGTTTGAATCGGGGTTAGGGGACTCGAAGTGAATATATATATGAAAAGGAGGTCTAAAGTCACAGGCACTAAAAACAGGATCGTCTTTACGTGACTGTAAATATTAATATAGATAGCGTAGATAACGTGAGGCGATTGTTTTCAACGATAATTTCCGGAATTCTAACCAACCGATTTTTATCAAATTTTTTTTAAATGAAAGCTTATACATCGAAATGGAATGATCTTAGTATACGGATACAGCCGTCACTGACATATTTCATTTAGTTGAGATATTACCCCTGGACCCTTTGTTACTTTGTTTAGCATGCTAATGATTTCTCTTCCACTGAACTATCCAGGATTCGTTCCGTGTTCAGGGTCATTCTTCACTAATTTTTTTAAAGGCAGAGTCCATGATGGTCTTGTGTGGAATTCATCGGATACTTGAAGCTACCATTGACTTTTTTTAAGCACCGCATCTTACTACCCGATCGGGTTATACGCTTATGTACTAAAATTAAGATGATGGTTTAAGGGATTAGGAAGGTTATATTTGTAGCAAGTGTATCCGCATTTTCGTGGAGGAAAAGTAAAAAACCGCTTTGAAAAAANGTGGAGGAAAAGTAAAAAACCGTTTTGAAAAAAAAAACTCCTCACACCCGACTGAGATTCAAACCTCGATCTCCCCGTCATCGGCAGTCTAGTCTACTATGAGAGTAGCGGCTTAGACCATGCGGCCACCGAAGCGGGGTATCATTGTAATTACAGCCAACGGCGACTCGGGTGTTGGTTACATGTTTTTTTCAGTGAAGAATGACCCTGATCGGGGAACGAACCCTGGATAGCTCAGTGGTATAGAGAACATCGGTACGCTAAGGTAAGGGTTCCGCAGTTCGATTCCTGTATCCAGGTGTCATTTCTCGACTAAGTGAAATATTATGCACCGAGATTGTGCCCAAAATTTTCCAAAATCATTCAAGGGAAAAGCCACAATTTTGGAAAACGATAGTTTCTTTCAACAGCAATTTTTATAGTTCTACTGAACAGATTTTATTAAATATATGATTATTTGATACCAAGCTTGTTAGGGTAGAAGGATAAACCAAGTTTTACAAAAATAAAGTAAAAAAATATACAGTATATTATTTTAGATCACTTGTCTATGTATTGGAAACATAATAGGCCTATAGTTCTCTAAAATAGTCTCTGAACTATAATTTTATGTTTCGGGTTCTTAAAATTGTTACTAGGCTTATGGATAAAATAATTATTACTGCGCCGGACTTATTTCTAAGTCTGTTTTCCACCCTACAGGAACATTCCATTGATTAGTTTTGTGGAGAAAAAAACTGAAACAATATTTTTTTTAAATCCTTGTCGGATAATAACTCAAAAAGAACTAGCAGTTTCCCCTACTAGATTTTTTTTACAATCAATACATGCCCTAAAATACCTCGCTTTCAAAGAATTAAGGTGGTATTAATTTTAAAAAAAATCTAATCCACTTTGTACACATTTTCAACTTTATTTTAAATTCAATTTCATACAAAATAATCTCCCCCTTTTAAAGACCTTCTTTTCAGAGACCTGATCTTTACGGAATGCATCAATCTTCTTCATCAGGGATTGGAGCAAGAACGAGACAAGTATGAGGAATTAGTTCAACATGGCTGATTGGTAAAGTAGGCAGAGGAAGTACTGGGGCAGTAGCTTTGTAAAACTAACCACACAGTTGTAACCCTTTTTAAATAATATTTCTATAAACAGCATACTTGTTTTCCTAATCTTGCTTATTTACCTGAGATTTACTGAGCAGGAAATTATCGACACGTCTAGCCAACACAGCAATAAAAAAAATACCGTCCAAAAAGACGTGTAATTAAGTAGGCCTATGTTATTTTATACAGTTAACAAGAACAGATTTAAAAGAAAAAGAGTGAGCATTTAAGATAAACGTGTTTACCTTCTAGAAAGAAAATTAATTAAACTATCAAATACAAGAAAGAAAAGGAGTTGGGGCCTTTATGCCCGTATGCAGCCATTTACATGAGTTTAAAAAACAGCAGGGGGCATGGATGCAGGGAAGAATACTAATTACCTTTGATTGCAGACTATGCCTTCGGAATTCTTCCCATGTCTAATTTTGGGATTTTTTAAAAAATATAATAATGAATTCTAAGATACAGAGGGTAAAAGAAGTTTAGTTTGACTAATTCAACTAAACCTACCATTTCTATTTAGAAAGGCAGATAAATTTTTTCCTTTCATAGAAATTTCATTGGAAACTGTCGATTTAATAAGCCAGTGAGTTTGAAAGTTGGCTATGAAAATATTCGGCTGGGCTACAAAAATTAATATTTAAAAAAATTCAAGAAGGGTAAGGGTAATTGTTTCCTTTTGTAACCACGTCTTACTAACCATTTGGGTTATATGAATATTTTTTTTAAGTCTGATTTTGGTTGGAAGATCAGTTTATAAAATTTAAACATATTTCTTTGTGGTCAGCATTGCTAACATTATACTATATTATTAGTGTTATATTATAGGTGTTGATAATAATATCTATCAAAAGTGACAACTGCAGATAACATGAATTGGCGTATGAATATATTAAAATTGTTTTAGTAACTACCATATAAATTCTGTTCTACCCACCAAAATCAAGGTATATTAATAACATTTTTGGACTAAGGATAAGGAATAATGCTGATTATATGTACCAGCATTTGCGTGGGTGAAGAGTGGGGAAACCCTTTCAAATTGATGGATTAACAACCGTTGGAATGGATGTTGTCGTGTCTGCCATAAACTTAGGTCGATTTTATAAGTCACATGCCGATAAATTATCTTTCTTTTTAATTTATTTGAGGTATTTAACGCGCATTGAACCAAATGATTATATCAGCACACGACTTACAAACTAACTTAAATCTATAACAGACACAACACCCAGCACCCCCGGCCGTTAATTCATCCCTGTGAAAGGGGAAAACCCACATTTCACCTATAAATAATTGTTCGGCCATGCCGGGAATTGAATTCAGGATCCTTAGCTCAATAGACAGACACGTTTAGTTAAGGTGTCAAACGCGTTCCCATCAAACCAATTGGTTAAAAATGTCTCCTAATTTTTAAAAAAAAATCACCCGATTGTGTTGCTCTTTAAATTCTAAGTAATCTTTTTATAGGTCCACTATTACGGGCGAATTCCCTTGTCACGATTAGATATAGATACGACCGGACCACGTGACCGGCGTGATTAATTGCATTCCAGTTAGAGCTCAGAAGTTTCCTCTATAGTCACAGGAAGGCGGCCAATGACCGGTTTCCTGCGACTGGCCGATATCTGCCGCACTGGATATCATCTGGGAGGGAACTGCATGGCTACTATTGGGAAACAGTCATTCTATTGTTTTCACGTGGTCGATCGATCTTCCCTTAAATTTAAGACAAATTTCGCAACGCTGGTTCGTCGATGTTGTAGGTAGCTCCTTCTTACCACGACACACGACCACGACTTGTGACCTGACTGAAAGCGAGGAGATTTGGCAACGGTTCACCGAGAGGAAAAGAGCGAAAATAAAGGTTTCCTCCACAATACCTGCAGTCCCCTTAGAGGTGATATTCAGTGTAACCTTGTTCTGGTTCTAACGTCGTCCCACGGTAGAAAATTACTTCACGCTGTTCTCTTGGATGAGCGCAACAGTTAAAAGTGCCATGCTTCAATGACTACATTTTACACATTAAAACAAAAGATTATTATTATTATTATTATTATTATTATTATTATTATTATTATTATTATTAGCCCCGCGTTTTACTACCCGTTCGGGTTGTACACACTTACGCTAATGTGTAATGGTAGGGTGATTGTGAGATGAAATGCAGGACCTACAGTTTAGCGTGGGATCCGAACCACGGTGGAGGCCTGGCATTCCTCACATTCACAAGTTGTCATTAATACACGTCTTGTCAGAGGTGAAGGAAG
>CABFWB010008563.1:0-14512 GCA_902151455.1 Timema bartmani
GGGCAGGACTATGTTAAGTGTATCAGTTTTGGGGTTAAGTTAGTGTGTAAGTCTTGCTCTTATATAATCAATCGGTTCGGATAGTATATTTAAATATAGCTCTTTACCCGTCCTTAATTTCATCCGATTCGCACCGAATTTCAATTATTGTTTTTATTAGTGGGTCTTTAGTGCTGATGGCCTGGATATATCACTCGCTCTTGTGCAGTGAAATCTAAGAGAACAGAAACATAAGAGTGAATTTTAATTAAAAATTGAAAATTTTAAATAGGATGTTAAAGCACATTGACTAACTTTCCTTTCTCTATTCCCTACCCCTTCCTACCCCCTCCCTAACACGTGTAGCCCCATCACTACCCGGTTGACGATCAAACTTCAGTACCCCCACGACAGTCAGCAGTGATACCTACTAAAGTAAACACTGTTACACCCAAATTGGTGGCCACGCGTACTAAACGTCAAACTCATCTAATCTTGTTCACTGGTGACAGAAAGGGTGGAGCTCAGATCTCGGCTGAGCTTAGCTAGATTTTTCCTAAATGGTTTACCGCTCTCCCTCCACACTAATGCGGGTATATTTTATGTAGAATACTACCTTCCTCAACCCTATCTTGATAATGCGATTAATTCCGGACATATTTGTAAAAAGGGCCTATCAATTCAATTCAAAAAAGTGTTTTAAAATAGTTTTATTGGCATTAAAGCCATCTTCAATGTCTAATGGAAATAAAACAATCCCCATTGTATAGTGCTTGATTCCATTTATGGAGGGATCTCGTTCATTCCCAGGTAGGGCCTAAAATGACATAATACTTGATATAGCTTTGCCTTCCTTACCTGCCTGATTCGATATATGTGGGTATATCGTTCATTCCCAGGTAGGGCCTAAAATGACATAATACTTTATATAGCTTTGTCCTTAGATATTAACGGTCCTGAAACTACGTGGTATATTACCATTAAACTCATTTGTTATAAATTACTTATTTGAAAAGTGAGAGAAAAGAAGGAAATCTATGCAATGGGGAGAGAGTGAAAAAACTTTCTAATGTTAGGGAAAAACTTACTACTGCATGAGGTCAGCGTTTGAACTCTAATCTCATCATTCAAGCTCAAGTTCTGGAACATCAGTGAGCTATCCCTGCCCTAATCGTTAGAGCTTGGGAGTTAAGATCCCATTTCACAGTCGATTAACCGGGTTATTAGATATAAGAATCCAATATTACGCTCGAACCACAAAAATATCGAAGTGCGGGTTTTTTTCGTACTTCATTAACCAATAGTAAAATTAAGGGTTCGGCTAGACTGACAAGCGACTGGGTGGCCAGACTGGCGAGCGTGCGATCGAGCGAGCGCGTGATTAGCAGATAGCTCTCGTTAGTTGTTGACGAGGAGGCTCCGAATCTTGGCTGAGTGAACTGAGGGGGGTTTTGAACAAGTGATTTATTGTTGTGGTTTTCTCACCCTCTCTCCACGCTAATGGTGATTCTTATTTTTGAAGGCTTACTTTGATAATATTGAAGTATTTTAACATATCAGTTTTACAGTTATATAGGTAGACCCTATGGTCTATGATCTTACCAATTAAATTAGGCCAATAGTAGCAAGTGTGCTAAACCTATCGATAGTAGTAAAAATGTCAAAATTAGAAGTTTTCCTAGCGTCTTAATTCCACTGTATTTCTTTAAAGTATAAAACAGAAAATTGCACCATGTTGCGATATCGGGCTCGAGCTGTATTACCTACTAAATTAGATGCTAACCGGGGTATGAGATGGCCACTTAAATATGTACACTCTGTTTATCGTGAGAGATGACACTCTTATATAAACTAAATACATTATGTAGAAGCTTATTATATACTACTATTAGTAAATATAGTTATTTTGATTTATTTTTAAAAATGCCATTAATTAATCTTAACATGATTAAAATAGGGGGTGACCTGGCGGTCTAGGGGTAATGTGTCAGACTTCTGTGCTGAGGGTCCGGGGTTCAATCCTCGGTCCCTGCACAGATTTATCCGATTGCCAAACCCTTCCTTCACCTATGACAAAATGCGTACTAACCAACCCTTGTGAATTTGATTAATACCAGGCCTCCACCGTGGTTCGGATTCAACGTTAAACTGTAGGTCCTCCATTTCATCTCACAATCACCCTACCATTGCACATTAGCGTAAGTGCGTATAACCCGAACGGGTAGTAAAACGCGATGCTAATAATAATAAATTAGGGCCTATTTATTAAGGTTAAACATATGGTTGAAGCCATTTGCTTCATTGTAAGGTCCTAAGTTTTATTCCCTCCACACGATCTGTCAAGGTGGGAATGCCACGTTTCAGGATTAACGAGAGTCTGTCTACATGTGGGTCCTCAAGTTGATTTAAGTAGGCCTAGTATTTCATAAAGTTTGTTATATATCTTTAGGATGGATGACAGACAGATGAACAGATTATTCAGATAATAAAGTATTATTAATTATAATATTAATGCTATTTTATTTATAACAGCGTAATACTTATTTATAGTACTTATAAACCAAAAATATTGCGAACTCAATATTGGACTAAGAGAAAATTCTGGTATAAAATCTTAAACACAATTTTTATCTTCACCCTTAAATTTCTTACACGACCTGAGTTTAGAGCACTCGATTTCTACCTTCAGTATGTTTTCTTTATTTAGTATGAAAGGGTCAGGATATAAAATTAGATTTTAAAAAATGATTAAAATTAAAATTAACTATTTTAGTAGAATGTTTATTTTCTTTTTCTATTCTAATAAAATGAAGATTTTGTCTGTCATAGGCTTTGCTCGATATCTACCACACGCAGAGCTCAGAATTTTTTTAATTAGTTGTTATGGGGCTCAGACATGTGCATCTCCAGGCTAAAATTTTACATTTTTTATTAAATTGTTTTTAATTTGTTAAAAACTGGGCCGTAAGATATAGAATGAAGAATTTTTTCTGTCTGTTTTGAAGCAAATAAAAGTGTTGCCCGGGATAACCACTGAATGAATTACGTGGTTACCCCGGGGGCCGGGCCCCTCCAAGTACTTCTACTAGTCTATCATAAAATTAATCTCAGTATTGGCATAATGGAGGTGAAACGTGGTCTCTTACCTTACATGTCGAAAACAAATTTATGGTGTTTGAAAACAAGGGCTTAGGAAGATATGTGGTCCAAAAGGGGAAGAGGCTACTGTGTTTTGGAGGAGGTTATAAATGGTGAGTTATATACCCTGTTCTTATCACAAGTCATTATTAGGATAATCAAGTATCATGGATTACGGTGGACAGGACATGCAGTGCAAATGGGAGAATATAGAATCTTATTCAGGGTATTGATTGTCAAACCCAATGGGAAGAGACCATTGGAAAGACCTAGACGCAGATGGGAGGATAACATAAGAATGGATCTGAAAGAGATAAAGTGGGGTGTAATGAGGTGGACTGGTAGAACTAGCTCAAGATAGAGATGGGGTGTAATGAGGTGGACTGGTAGAACTAGCTCAAGATAGAGAGTGTAATGAGGTGGACTGGGTAGAACTAGCTCAAGATAGAGATAGGGTGTAATGAGGTGGACTAGATAGAACTAGTTCAAGATGGGTGTAATGAGATGGGCTGGATAGAACTAGCTCAATACATACAGTGCAATGAGGTGGACTGGATAGAACTAGCTCAATATAGGGATATGGTGTAATGAGGTGGACTGGATATAACCAGCTCAAGATAGGGATAGGTGGCATACTTTTGTAAATGCGGCAATTAACTTTTGAGTTCCTAATGCCATAGTTTAAGTATTGGCATATTAGTTTTTAGGTCGGTGTGTAGTAAACTTTTTTTGATTCGAATCAATTAATTTATTTAATATTTTCGAAGCAGAATCGAAGTTGAATAATTTTAAGAAATGGTTTTAAGTTCAACTAAATACTGTATTGTGCATATTTAAATATCTTTAGACAACAAATATCATATACAGAGTGTTTTATTGCAAATAATTTGTATCAAATTTCACCATATGTTGCCAAATTACATTACTTTTAGAACATGTAGTTCAATTGCTAACCTTTGTTGGCGTATAAACACTAATTTGTAAAGTAGGCCCTACTGTACGTACCAGCTGTCAATATTTTTACTGGCGAAGCTCCATAATTTTCAAAGCCAGCATGTTTTTTTCAAAACAAATTCGAGTTTGACTAATTTTTGAAGAAAAGACCTTATTAGTTTTTATTAATTTGGGATATTTAACGTGAACTTTCTGAACCAACCTATATGCTCATGTACATGACCTATATATTAGCTTGATTATAGAACAAGCACAGTCTCCCGGTTGTTAATTTTCTTCACTCTGAAATGGGAAGCCCCAATTTCAGCCACTATAAATCGTTCGACAATGCCGGGAATCCAACGCGGGACCTTTAACCTTAGGAAGACATGTCACCATTGAGCTACGGTGTCAGGCTTAAGGATAAAATTAAGTCGGGTATATCGGTATGCCTTGAAAATTTCAAATGCTGTTTAATCATTTATTAGGAACACAGGCATTCAGTAGGGGGACCATTTATCCAGGATTTCGAGAGAGAGTCCCGATTTTTGGTACATTGCCCATTGGTCCATTGATTTTAAAAACAATCCCGTTATCAATATGAGTTTTTTTTTGTTTTTTTAATTTCCACGTGAAATCAGATTATGTCAACTGTATTTGTCAACATTTTTCAAAATGCAGAGAGCTTATTTAATCCATCTTTTCATTTGGTTTTACCTTTCACGCTATCTCTATTTCATTTTTTAACAAAACTTTTAAGGAAGCGTTATTAGCAACCACTTTCAGATCTTGTTTTAACCTTAAAAAGCATGTTTCAAATTTGTTGAGTGATTTTCTATAGATAAAGTCTACAATTAAACAAATATTAATTGCTATAACAACTAAAAAACCATTAGATTAATTCATAGAATAAAATGATTTAGTATTTTTGTTTCGAGACTATGAAATAACATTAAATGTATTCCACTATTAAAGATTTAATCAAAACATAGGTCAAAATATAAAGAAAACAGATGAAAATTAAACCTTTTAAAAGTATAGGCCTACTTTTGTTGATTTTTTTTCTCTCCCGGATTGACATGAGTAGGAAATGGTCAGCCTAGCATGTAGTAGACACATAGATAAACCGCACCAAAAAAAATCCAATGGGGGTTGAATGTCTGAAAAGCATTGGTATAATTTGTGTTAAAGAGTTGCTATGACTTGAGAAAGAAAGCCAACTCCTATTTCGCTGTCCACTTGACAAGGGCCCAGTCTAGTAGACCTTAGGGCACAACGTAACCAACCTACCCTTAGGGATGCGAGAAGACCAGCCAGGATAGAGGGGGTTGGAGGGAAGGGAAATGCGACTGGGGAATGGGAGACGAAGGGACCCACCGCATTCCTAGGACAGTGGGTTTGGGTCTGGGAAGGGAATGTGTCGCGGAGCGACTACAGTTGGTAGGAATGCGGAGGGGAGGACAAGGCTACTAACATTGATCTGGAGAGTTAAAGCCGCCTAGCATTACTGTTACAAGTCTCACGAGGACGTGCAAATGAGTGGTTCAGAGGACCCAGTCGTTGTCTTGAGCTCGCTCTCAATAACAGGACGCGATTGACCCGATGTCTCATAAAATAATCTCCAGTTATTACCACTGTTCAAGTCATAAATTTTACAGCCCTGTCATCATCAGTGGGAGTATACCTTATATGGAGTGCTACAATCAATTTTAAGGTTACCCGTTTCGGTAGCCGCATGGTCTAACACGCTGCTCTCGTTTGAGACTACACTGACAAAAACGGGGAGATTAGGGTACGATTCCGGTTGGATGCACTAAGGGGAGGTTCTTCCTAAATGGTTTTACACTTTCCCTCCACGTAAATGCGGGTACACTTCCTCTATATTAAACCTTCCTAATCCCTAAAACACCAGTATAATTAGTACATAGGCGTATAACCCGAACGGTTAGTAATACGCGGTCATGAAAAATTAAGTTTCATTAAATAGAAAATATAGGACGTAATAAGAAATAAAATTAGAGTATTTTTAATAACATAATACTTATGATATTATATTTACAAATAAGACTATAAACTTAATACAGTTAACTTAAATACAGTGCACCACTCTTTACTTACGTTTGTGCTCTCACCATATTTAAACTAATAGGCGGTAGGTAATGTGGCGTGGAATGTCTCCAGGCCTGTGTCGGTAATCGAATGGTCTAAAGACTAAAGTCTAAACTCTAAGGTGTTACTCTCAAAATAGACTGGACTGCCAATTATTAGGAGATCGGTATTTGAATCCCAGCCGTGTTTAATGAAGGTGACTCTTAACCAATGGTTTCCAACCCTCCCGCTACGAAAGTGGAGGGTACGTTTCATTTCAATTCTACATTCCTAATTCCTACCATGATAAACTGTAACTGTGAATATTGTTCTGGTCACTCAGTGGAACACTCATTTCCCATATGAGATATACTAGAGCAGTTTAAATGGAGTAGATAATGGGAAATTTCATCACAGTTACAGTTCTAACAAACTCTGTTTACACTGGCAACATTCTGGTCATATATTTTTGTTTGTATGGCCAATAATATTTAGACTTTTCACCCACGCAGCTACACAAATAAGACTCAAAAGTGACGCGAGTAAAACCTAAATTACCAACCAGTAGTTTGAGCGTCACCGTTATGTATTTCACTAGCAGTCAGCTCACGGGGCTACTGTTTGTTAACCGACTTACGCGTCCGTGATTAGTCACTGGAAACTCAACATGCTAGTCGCCGGGCTACCTCAGTTACAAACTCAATTATCATGAATGAACAATTATTGGACAGTTAATGTAATATTAAAGGTAGTTTTCTTTCGACATTCTGTACAACGTCATAAATTTTACGTCAATTCGTTGCAGTCCCTTTGCTGCGAGGAAGAGTCGATTATTATTATTATTACAATTATTATTATTATTATTGTTGTTGTTGTTCTTGTTGTTGTTCGTCTGGTCTGTAAAAATAATAATAGAGAACCAAATCCTCCCAGCACTCAAGTCACTAGACATTATATTAATACATATTAAATATTCTCGAAGCCCGAAGAAGGCACTTACAGCTAGATGGTACGAAACTGATTGAAATTCCGCCACTTTGGCGTAGCACCGTGTGCGAAAGATAAGTAGCAACCAGTTACTGACCAGTTCGTGACTTTAATCACTAACCAGTCCGGTCACCGTTGAGTAACTCCGTGGGCGAAAGTACTTAATGCTAGGAGGGGAGACAGGATGTGTAAAATGAGTCTTTGTGAGATATGCGTGGTCAGACGAGCTTAAATCATGATTTTTTTTTATCACCGTGTCTTACTACCTATTCTTGGGTTAGTGGCCAGTACCCCTGGATACTGATCCAGAGGCCCTGGGTTCGTCTCGGTGGTATTGTGGGTATTTTTCTCTAAAGGGTAACTGTTCCTTTTTGCCACCATGGTCTGGTTGATTAGCCTTAAGTTATATCTACGATTTCCACTTTCTCCACACTTTCATAATCACCATCATGACCTCATCTAATCGCAGATATGACGTGAAGACAACCTCCAAGGTATAGCCTACCATGAGCAATGTTCTGTACCCACAGAGCGGCTAAAAGCATATACACATGGCGACCGAACAAGATACTGCATCTCTCACGGCCAAATCCAAACGCTAAAAAAAAATAAAAAAATTTACCTGTTCAAATCACACGCATAAGCCTATGTGATAATCACTTTAATGGGGTAGGGATGAGGAAGGAAGCATTTTGGAGGTAGGGGTGTGGAAGCAGAGTGGAAAACCATTTGGGAAAAACCACCCTGATTACACCCGACCGGGATTTAAGCCCCAATATCCCTGTCATCGGCAGTGCAGTCTATTGATACATTCGGTCTCTAATAACTATGTTGTTTCACCTTTTAGCTATGCGAGTGTAGCGCCTCAAACTGCTCAGCTGAAGCACATGTAAATGTAGTTTAGTAGTGGTGCCGGTAATATTAATATTGTCCTCGCCATCTGGCGGGAAATGCACTGATTGTTAGATTACTATTCTCCCTCTCTTTCCCCCTCTCTCTCTTGCTTTAGTTCCTGCGCGTTGGGTGTGGTCGCGCACAGTTTATGCACATCAGTAATTAGTAATCACAAGAGTAAACACACACTTGTTTGTGAAACCTACTAGTGATCCCACTCATGCATACAACACATTGCTGAGTCTCTTTGGGATGCTCTGTATGTTTGTTTGTGTCCTCCCTTGTAGCATTAGGTCAACTGCAATAACCCGGTTATTTGAGAAACCCCACAAGTCACTAAAAAAAAATAAGCTTGCGGGGAACTAAAACAAAATGGCTGCTGCCTTAAAATAGTATCAGTGTTGCGGATATAGTCCTACATCTAAAAAAAAAATTAGCAGAGCTACCCGGCGTTGCAACGCTTTTCTTCAAACAGACAGAAAAAAAAAACTCTTTATTTTATTTATTCGGTCCCAGTTTTGAACTAATTTAAAAAAATCTAATCCAAATTTTAAAATTCTGGCTTAGAAGTGCTGCTAATTTTGAATTTTAAATCCTCTGCGTGTGATATATATCAGGCAATGCTCATTAGAAATACACAGATAGACACACTTTCCATTTTATTAATATAGAAGATAGAAAGAGAAGATATAAAGATATAAAAAATCGTTAGAGCCATTTTCGAAAAACTTTGAATTTTCAAAATTCTCTCATCATTAAACTACCCTTAATTTGAACGATAGAAACAAAATCAGAAAAGCTCCTCAAGGTTTGACCATATAGCACATAAGTATAAATTTTCAATAAAAAATCATCAAATCATTTCGGCTGTGCCTCCAGAAGTAGATAGACAAGGAGGACCGACAGAACTGTGATTAACACTTTTATTTTTGTTTGGGGACAACATAAATCGTCACTATTCATCATAATCCCAAAGTTTAAAACGTTCGCGATCACAATACTTTCTCTACATAAGAACGTAAAGCGTAATTAGCATAAATTTGGCCCATGAATGTGTAGACTCTATTCTAATGTAGTCCTGCACTTTCAAAGAAATCCTCTCTTGCCTACCCCCAGCATTGCCTCTACACTTTCTTGTCTGCTACTCTTTGGCTCTGAGCTTATCAGGATGTTCTACAAGCGTTCTTTACTTTTCTCTTTATGAATAGTTAATTACCAAGTCGTTATTCTTGCGAGAAAACTTGTGCTATCAAGAAGCTTTAGGGTGTTACTTATTATGTAGAGAGCTAGGTAGCTCATCGAGGTACGTACAGATTGCTCGGGTTAGATGTGTGCCCCGCGGCCATCTTGGGGAAGATTTATCCATCTACAGCGCGTGCGCCTTTTAAGTTCCTCCCACTTAAAAACACCTTTGGGCTATTCCATTCCAATAAGATGAATAAAGTTTTCCCCGTAGTAGCGAGAATGTATATTTTTATAATGATGAAGAAATATGACTTGGTTAACTTGGCAGAAAGTTGGATGGTAACATTTTATCATCATAATTAACTTGGATTGTCTTTTTTTTTTAGGAGAGTGTATTTATCATTCTAATAAAAAGACAAATTAAGTTTATTATAATTTATCTGCATGTAAGAACTTTGGGAAAAGATACGTCTTACCTTGAACATTTATATTATCTCGTACGGGTGCATTTGAGGTAATTTTTTAGCCTATTTCTAAGCAAACACACATTTTTTTTCCTCTTAATTACCGTTCCTATCCATATTTCATCAGATTAAGCCATTACTAAAACTTGTGCTGAACGTAAGACTAGAAAATTAACTGGTATGTGTGCTTTTAAGATAGACACTTGATTAATTAGAAGATTCTAAACGGGACAATTTTTTTTTTCACAAAACTTACAGTTTCAAACAACCTCAATAATTCAAGCAAACCCACTTCTATGGCCTCATGGTCTAAGGCCTCACTTTGGCAACTAACTAGATTATCTCTGACTGGAATATTGGGGTTCAAATCCAGGACCTGTGAACTGAGGCTTTTTTTTCCTGAATGGTTTTCCGTTTCTTCTTCCTTCTACCTCCCTCTTCCCAATCCCATTAGCGTAATTAGTACATATACTTATAGATCAAACGGGTAGTAAGACCCGGGGCTAAAAAATAAAAGACATAAAAAAGCAAAACTAAGTTGTGCGGACAAGTGTTGCGACTACTCCGAGCGGCGGGTAGAAAATATGACGTCATAGACTGAGCTTAGACACCAACTGATGCCTAGAAAATTGTACGACCTTCATAATAATATCTAATATAGTTTTACAAATATTTCCTTGGCAGGGATTCTACCCCTGGACGTCCAGTAAAGAACACCTTTTTCCACAACCTAAAAAAAATTTAACAGGGCTGATTCTCGACCTTACCGATTAGCGTCAGAGCCGTACGCCACTACGTCATTCACACATCAATGAGCACGCAGACTAGGGCGTCAAGCTCATGTGGCCTGGATTGCCAATAACGGGGAGGTCGGAAGTCGACTCTCTTATTGGTGTGCTGAGGGTATTTTTCGTTTCTCTCGCTCTTCCTTCATTTTGCACAAATTAGAATATATTTCCTCTAAATTGTAATCCCCTCCACCCATTCCACTAACGGCAATATGCGGATAGACCGGACAGATAATGAGGTACGAAACATACACCCTTTTATTTTAGAGTGTCATTCACCTGACTGAATTGTCTCCAAATTATTAAATAAATTAATTTGATTCAAAATTCATACTAATTAAATAAATATTATTCACTAAATTAAGTTGATAAACAGTATAAACGTATAATCTGGCAAAAATCATAGACAACGGATAGTATTTCTCACTCATTCTGACTTATTTCTTAACTTTTGACTATAACCGTAAGCAGACTAGTAACTAGTTCGCTACTTTCATGTGCCGTATTATATCGCTTTCATTGTACAAGGTGTTTAAAAAAATTGTTCCAAAATTTAGGATCATTAAAATAAGTAAAAAAAGTTATCAGTAAATCTATATCCGCAAACCAGCTCACACGGAGATACAGGCAATGATAAGTTGAGAAGGTCCAGTAGCATGAATACATCAGACCCCTGACATTAAGTATCTAGACTTTTTTGTATGGGGGTACTTAAATAATTTAATATGTATGAAATAAATTGCACTAAGCAAAGACAATAAGTAATAGATAAAATGATAGAATAGTAGGAAAATAATAGAGCACAAATAAAAGCAAAAACTCTAACACATATTTACACACACTTCAATATTTCGATGATATTATAGCATCGTGTGTTTATTTGTGCTCTATTATTTTCCTACTATTCTATCATTTTATTTATTAAATAGTTTTATGTAGTCGTCTCCAATAAATGATTTAGCAGACTAACATTAACGAATGTTGAAAACAGTTGTTGGACGTTTTGAATAAATTCAGAAATTTTTCAAATAGCACGCAACAGACTGATCAGAAAGTGTTAAATGTGTGTGGAAATTGAAGTAGAACATTTATAACACCTTTTTTTAGTGATAAGATAGTAAATATGTGCCGTATGAACCCAAATAGAATTCAATTTTCTAGCCTTGTTTTTATTATTACCGAAAGAGAAAATTACCTCCACCCTGTTTAAAAAAAAAATATTCTGTAAACCTATATATCGCTTCAATTGTTATACTTAATCACTTACTAACACCGTCCAATAACAAGAATATTAAAAAACATGACTATCAGGTGTATTATGTACCATATAAAGGGTACCTTCTTTGGTTCCCATAACTGATTTTAAAGTGGCTATTCCCGAAAATGCTAAGAAAAAAATTGGTCACTTGAGTTTAAAATCTAGATCGTCATGAATCATTAGTCTTCTTTTCATCCATAGACCTGTATTAATGAGAGATGAATCTCATTCCCTTTTAATAAACTTTTATTAGTGAAATATAGCAAAAAATATTATGTTCTTTTCCTTAGACAACTCGTCTTTCTCATTAGAATTTCAATCATCTACTTTTCCCTTCATTAATATTCCACATATCCGTACCTTTAGTGTTCTGATAGCCCTTTATCTTCACCTCCTAATTTATTTTGGTCCCCATTCTCATTTTATTGTTCAAAGTGTGTGTGTGTGTTGTTTTTTTTGGGCAAATTCCTCCCACCCAACCCAAAATCTCTCACCAAGACGCTCTCTCTCTCTCTTGATCATAGACTCGCGCATGTGTCTGTTCTAGTTGCACTCGTAACCCTCCGTCTTTCATTACTGGACCAGTTTGTCCATCAAGCAGGGGAGGGGGCCGAGGCTGGACATGAATTGGCAATCAGGGAGACCTGCGTTGAATCAATAGAAGAAAAACCACTGCAGAATCTCCCTCTCCCATCTCCGTGGACGTGAATTGCTCGGCCTAGAGCTTTTGACACAAACTTGTCCTTTAGGATCTTATGTTGTGCTTGCATACGCATAGAGTTTCTGATTCATTTATGTCATACGTTTGTGTACGTGGTATCTAAAATAAATAGTAAGCATTAAATGTTCTCATATGGGACATTACAGTTAGTTTTTAACAACATTTTCAAAGAATATTTGAACATATATATATACAGGGTTATTCTTAATCTAAACTATATCCATTTTGAACAAAATTGTTAGAGCAATTTTCAAATCATTTCAAATTTTTAAAACAAATTATCACTAACCAGTAAATCACTCTTTCATACATTTTCTCTGAAGAAAAAAAAACAAGCATGCAGCGGTATTTATTAATCTAATACTTTTCCCAGATACCCCTTTTGAACAAAATAGTTTGAGCCTATTTTCAAACAAATTAATCACTTTAAACCACCCTTTAATTATTTTCTCTGAAAAACTAGCGTAAAGTGTTATTTATCATGTAAAAGGCTTCCCAGATACCTATTTTAGACAAAATCAGCCTAACCTTTATGGAAACTTAAATCTTCAAAAATTAAATCTTTAGTAAACTACCTTAGTTCTAAAGCTAGAATTAAAAGCATGATAAGGCCTCAAGGCATAACCATATAACATATAAATATCAAATTTAAAAGAAATCCCTCAAACTTTTCTTTATTTAATCCCCATATACAAACAAACATAACTGTAAAATTCAATTTCTTTAATTCAGAGGGTCGTAAAGTGCAAAAATCCATAATAATATCGATGTAGACATTTGTTTGCCACTAGAATACTTTATTTAAATAATAAAGTATAAACAAAACTCATTTAAATGTCTTAGCCATATTTACTCTAAAATTGTTATTTGTAGACACATGCCAACTAAAAATTAGCTCATTACTCTATAAATGAGTGAGTTAATCTTGTGATAATTTTCTTACCCTTTCGGGCTGTACGCATGTATGAGTAGAATTCCACCAAAATTGTTAGAACAGTTTGCAAAACAAATAAGTTTTTTTAATTGCTAGTTGCTCCAGGTAAAGTTCCTTCGTTTGTTATGTCTCTGCAATAATATAAATCTTACAGCAAGACAAGAAAATATTTATCATGTTAATAACATCGTTTTGGAACAAAATTGACCTAACCTTCTAGAGTCTAGACAATAAAGAAGTCATTGACATACATATGTCACTACAAAAACATTCTTAGAATCGGGGGCACATGAAACGTATTTCAGTCAAAATTTTGGGCTAGATTTTACTTTATTGGCTATATAGAGAAAGTATTGTAATCATGAACGTTTAAACCTTTGGGATTATGGGAGAAAGTAACGCTGTACTGTTAAGTAAGAAAGGCGAATCTTTGGGGATGAATGAATATATTAATAACGGACATGAGTGGTATCTCGATTATAATCGAATGGATTGAAAAATGATACCTGGACACAGTAATTGAGCCCGGGACCTTTGGACCTTGAAATTATGATGAATATTTACGTTGAATGTGTTTCTGGACCCAAAAAGTTGGTTCTTACAATGTTATTCTGTCTGTACTTTTGGTTTCAGCCAAAGTGGTTTGATGAATTTTGTTCAAACTTGTTAATTATATGTTATATGGTAATAATTGTGAAGCCCGTGTGCCCATCGATGCGAGTAGTTTGGTGTTAAAAGTATTGTAGAATCATGGTTGGAAGAAACTCATAGAAAATACTAATTTTTTACGTTCAACAGTGATATTTTTACAATATTTTAATGATAATTTTACAGATATTGATGATATATATAGTTTATCAAAAGTGACAGCTATAGATCAAATTACTTGCCGTATGAATACTTGAAAGTAGATCTAATAACATTTATAGCCGTCAGATAATGGCCTTCCTTTGAAAAGTGAACTGTACTTGCTGATAAATAAAAATACAACACATAAAAATGTGAATCAGAATTAGGACGTGGTAATAACATGTTGTATGGCATTTGTAACAAATGAATGAGTAGACTACAACTTTCATTTCTAAGAAAGACAACAAAACCTCGCTCACATTTTCAACAAATAAAAGTAAAAAAAAAAAAAAA
>CABFWB010008564.1:0-17233 GCA_902151455.1 Timema bartmani
TCTCTATAGTATGTATACTGGCCGGCAAGGCAGTCTCTATAGTATATATACTGGCCGGCAAGACACTCTCTATAGTAAGTATATTGGCTTGTAAGAACAGTGCTCATGGTAAGACTGAGCAATGGTTGTAATTGTGGTATACTGGCTAAAATGTGCCAACACCTTACCGTAAGTAGCGAATATTGACATGGATGTGGGTATTATCGATGCTAGTAGCCTGGTCTACAGTATTTAAAATTACTACAAGAAACTGTGAAAGAATAGCCTAGGATGACCTAATCTTTGATGGGCAGCTGAGGTTAAAACTGAAGGGCCCATCGGTTGACAAACTGGCGAGAATATGGACTATTGGAACATGGAATGTTAGGAGTGTGTGGCAAAGAGAATGAACTGTTGGGGGAAATGATTGGAAAGAAAAATGTATATTCTGTATGTATGTGAAACCAAGGGGAAAGGGAAAGATGTTTTGATGACGAGTGATCGTATCCTGGCATTGTGGTCAGTTGTGGATGAATGGGTAGGGGGAAGTCAGGGAGTAAGTTTAATCCCAAGCCCAATAGCTAAACTGTTTGTAGTAAGGTATGATTTGGTGTCAGCCAGCTTTTTATGGGTACGTATGAAAATGGGCATTCGTAGAATTGTGTTGGTTGCTGGTTATGCTCCAGTGGGTGAATACGAGAATGTGAGAGTTGAGTTTTGGAATGAGCTCAGTAAAATCTCGAATGCCTGTGAAAAGTGTGAAAGAACTATTTGGTTAGGAGAGCATTCAGAGAGGGTCCTAGGAGGATATGGTTATGGAAGTATAAATGAAAATGTCAATGAGTTAGTGAATCTGTGTTTAGAAAAAGGTTTATTTGTGTCGAAAACATGGTTTAAGCTTAAAATTATTCACTTGTAGACCTATACAACATGCATGTCAAAGTGGTGTTTCGAGAACGATGATTGATTTTGTGGTATATGATGAGAGACTTAGAAGTTTAGTAAAGAATACTAGGTCTGTGCGTGGAGCTGAATGTTAAACAGATCACCTCTTAGTGATCTCAGTGGTTGAATTAGGTAAGAATTGTGTGAGGAAGCAGCACAAGAGTAGAAAGCAAGTAAGAGTGAAAGTGGAAAAGTTACATGATAAAAGTGTGAGAGCGCAATATGAAAGATTACTGGGAGAAAAATTAACTTTACAAGAGCAAGAATGGAATGTAGAAATAAATTCTAATGATATAGAAAGTGTTTGGAACAGAATAATGGAGGCTGTAGTAGAGTGCGTGAGGGATGCATGTAGATATGTGGTGGTGGGAAACTTAAAAAAAGACACGTGGTGGAATGGACAGATGGAAGAAGCTGTGAGAGACAAAACAGAAAAGGATACAAAAGAATGATTGTTGAAAAGAGGGAAACAAAACGTAGGAAATTGTGGGATGTACACAAAGAGAAAAAGATAGATTCAAATAAAATATTAATGGAGAGTAAATAGCAAATTAGATTAAAATTAAAATAAATAATTTTGAAGGAAATAAGAACCTGTTCTGGAATTGTGTAAAGAGAACAAAACATGGAATGTAAGTAAATACCTATGGCATTCAGAATGTACTGTACGTGTTGAGAAGATATGGGATGAAAACCGAATAAGAGAGCGATGAAGGATTATTTTGAGCAATTGTGTGGTGAAAGAATTAACAAGACTGAGGTGTTAAAAATATGAAGGTGTTAGGGAGTGACAAAGCTGCGGGTGTAAATGGGAACACAAGTTAAATACTTAAGTGTCATAGTACTACTTGCTAGATTGTGTGAGTTTTTCAACGTGTGTGCTGGAATTTCAAATGTTCCAATTGACTTAAATAATGCTATAACTGTTTCTTTGTACAAAGTCAAAGATAGTAAGAACGAATATAATAACTATGATGTTGAGTATTACAGGCAGAGTTTATGGGATTATTTTAATTGAGAAGGTGCGTGAAAAAGCTGCAAGCTATATTTGGGGTGTGCAATGTGGCTTCATGCCAGAGATAGGTTGCAGGGACCAAGATATTTTCATTGCAACACATTTTTGAGAAATCTATTTCAGTAAAGAAAAAATTTGTTATGCATTCATTGATTTAGATAAACCGTATGTTTGGGTGAATAGGAGTATGTTATGGAATGTTCTTAGAGAGTATGGTGTTGATGTATGGCTAGTAAATGCAATTATGATGGTGTGTGTTGGAATTAAAGCGTGCGCCATGATAGTTGGAGATTTGAGCAAATGGTTTGACATTCAAAAGGGTGTTAGACAATGTCTCCTTGGTTGTTTAATATTTTTATGGATAAGTGTGTGAGAGGTATTTTTGAGGACGCTGTTGGTGTATAAATGGATAATTTGAAGGTGTGAGTGCTGTTATATACAGATTATGCCGTATTAATGAGTGAGAATGAAAATTACTTTCAAAATTTATTAAATCGCTTGTTGCAACAGGCAGAATGGACCTTCGTACAAATCTCTCCAAAATTAAGGCGTCAGTTTTTGATAAGTACGGATTAGTAAGTGATTGTCAGCTTAATATAAATGGAAAACTGTTAGAACAAGTAAATGATTTTATGTATCTGGGCAGAATGTTCTGTAAAAATGGAAGGATAGATGGTGAAATCTACAGACGGGTGAATGCATCTCGGAGAATAGTTGGATGTATGCGGACCATTGCAAAGAATGAAGTAGTAGCGAAAGAGGCAAAGATTGTAGTTTATAAAAGTGTGATGACGCCAACATTGTTTTGTGAATGTGAAGCTTGGGTTTGTCAGGAGAAACAAAATAGTAAGATGAATGTGGTTGGAATGAAGTATCTAAAAATGTATGTAGAAATAACTTAATTGTATGGACATAGTCAGTAGTCTAATGAATGGGTGCTGAAGGAGTACAGTTTGGAAGGGAATTTAATAGGTATATGTGAAAGAAGCGTCTTACGTTGGTTTGGGAATGTTGAGAGGATGAGTTAAGATTGAGTGAAAAAGCAAATAAATGAAGGTATAGTGGGTGAATCAAAGAAAGATGTAGGTCATGTAAGACGTGGCTAAATTCTATGGATGAATGTGTAAAAAAGAGGTACATTAGGAGTGTGTATGACAAGGTGTATGAATGTTGTTGGATCGAAGAGAGTATGCAAGGGCAGGGAAGTTTTGAGAAAGTTAGTGAATATGTATTAAGTACGGAGTTGTTTTTTTAGCTCCATGTTCAGTTTCTTGCCTACCCCGTAAGGCAACTACATTATTAGGTGTGTACGTATGTAGTTAGGTGTGTGTAAAATGACATTACAATAATTACCTTTGTGTCTACAATAATAAAACCTTACATATTCATTTTTAATATTCCAGCCTCTGGTCACTATTTACTTACAGGGCCTGATTAAGGGTTGAGACCACCCTAGGCTAATATGCTTGTAACCCCTCTAACCCTGCATTCCCACTCACCAATCCCAACCATAATACTAAAAGTAAATACAGTCAATAAATACACAATATATGTCTGAAATGTATTATTATATGTTTTAGTTTAATAGTGATTATATTATTAACTAATAATCATGTATGCTTGGAATGGACTAATAAATAAATGTAAATTATATCATAATATCAATTAATAAATTGATAAATGAATTACGCAAACCCACCGTTAGTAGGTTGTATTTTTATTGACACACATCAGGTAGTATAAAAAAAGTACTTACATTCAACACTGAATTGTTTTAATTTTAAATAATCAATGAAAATATTGGCAGGGACAGGCACGGTGCCAGCCCGATGGCCTGGAAATGACTAATTTGTCTTAGCCTTTACATCAAAAATGCAAGTAGCATTACAATAAAATAAGAATCTTAATGCCTTATAATCTTATTTCAGGTTTCATTTTTTTTTGGGGGGGTGAAAGAAATTCTATCTTATATTATAATATTAATTACAGTTTTTCTTCATCCAACATTTCTCACGCCCCAATAAAAAAAATTGTGGCCCAAAATGTGCGCCCCCCCCACCAAAAAAATCAACTCGCGCCCTAGGCTGCAGCCTAATCAGCCTAATGGCTAATCAGGTCCTACTTACATCAAACTTGTTGAATTTAAATATAGTCTCCAACACTTTTACTGTGTGATAGATAGTACAGTTATCTAAAAAATTGCACAATTTAAAAAATGTATGACTTAAATCCCAATCGAGTAAATATCGGACGAAAGTTAACTTTGATCTTTGTAATGTTATCACTACAAGGAATGCTTTTACTCTGTATGGTGTCCACACGAGACTGATATTTTTTGCTGTGTTTGATGAAATGCAGTTTCACACGATACAATTAGTGTAATATATAGTATTAAGTAGGAATCAAGCTAACTAAACTGTCTTTTTCCTTTTCCTACCCTTGGTATTGTTTCAGATCCTCTTTAGGTGTAGTGATCACCCCTTTCAAGTTGTAAATTTCCATATCATACATCTAATAACTAATTTCCACAAAAGAGCGTGTCACGGCCTCCTTGATCTGCTGACGATGAGAAAAATAATATATTTAGTTTGCAAGGCCTCATAAATTCACTCCAGCATTTGGTGCTTGCAAATTTACATTTTTGGCAACGGTCCCGTCTGCATAATGCATGAATTATGTTTTTTCACTTTGATAGTAATTGAAAATAACACACAACTCTGAAATCAAAATTACTAATACTAATCAGAAAATATTACTGAAGTTGTTGAACATAATAAAACTCTTAAACAAGCATTTAACACCTACAATGGCTCAAATGAACACGCGCCACACACATAAACCAACCTAGTGCGCCATCCTACTACCGTATTATGATCACTGAAACTAAATAGTAGCCAGACTAGTATTTCTTAGACCATGGTCTCATTTCGTCAGTCTTATGGTCTGTAAATAAAAAATGATGGTAAGAGATAAATTTAAATTTCAAATATTTTATATTAAAGGAGAGTTTGGTTCTAAGATTTTATCATATTTGTGATAAGTGACTTTATAATAGTTTAAACTAATGCTTAAAGTGAAATAAGTAAAAATAAAACAAAAGGTATTGGTATTTAGAAGCTACGGTCATTTGCTTTAGCTTAAATAGACTATTGAATGTCATGTCGCTGAGTAGAAGTATTTGTTGATGACGAACTTCCGTCAGTCCGTCTTTGTATAGCTATGGTCAAGGTTTAGAGTAATACGGTATGTATGTATGTCAAATAAAGGTATGAGTATTAAATGTTGTTTGTCTTATAAATAAATTTTAGGTTTATGGCTATTTGTTTAAATATTCAAGTTAATATCACTTTAGAACAATAAAACAATACCTACTATTTAGGTCTAACTGTTCCAAATACTGTTCTTAGAATGAAATGGTCATCCTGTGATCACCAACACACTTTTTAAAGTTTAAGTCATAGTACAGAATAGTGTTGAAATAGGTCATTTATCTAAAGCTAACATTCAAAATGTATGGATTTTAGTTTTGATTTAGAGTTAAATAACACATTATTTAGCTAACTATATGTATTTATAGTTAATTTATTATAATGTTAACTATTTTGAATCTTAGGATATTTAAGTTCAAGTAAGTCATTATATAAAATTGTATTTTACCGAAGATAATAGAATACATTGAACCATGTTATTCAGTTGAATAGTTCCAGCCACATATACATATATAGTTATAGGTTAGGGTGATACATTAGAAGAGTTCGTTGATATGAAGCTTATCCAATATAAATGACTGCGGAACAAGAAAACCTGGGGGCGCGTGAGCCTCCCTGTTTTTATTTACACAAATTATATTATAGCTACGTACTTTCAATTCTTAGGAAGGGAACTAAATTATTACGTATTTTCTAATATGTATACCATATTCTGCCAACATTATCACAACACTAAAAAGGAGACATTTGGTTAAAGTTATGTTAATACGTCAGAATTATTTCTGTGCCATAGTGCTGCCATAAGGTTGTAATTTTTAAACCAACTCGATTACCATATTCATACTGTACATTATGACAAAGAAGGGCATAAAAAATAACTTCAAAAAACATTCAAATACCTTTTAGAATCATTCAGAATTTGTCTCAAAGTCAGATTACAAGTGAACAGACGAGTGACTTTCCAGTCCAGCAGTGATGTCTGAATCACTAACAATTTTAATCTTCCGATCTACGACTAAATAAAGTTGTACTAAATAACCAACAAGCTCAACATGCCAATAATTGCGCCTAACATCTAATATATAATAAATACGTGCTTACTCGGTACCAGTTATCGAAGTAGTGACTAAGCTAGTCTTGTCTCAAACCTCAAGTATCAATAAGAGTTTCATATTAGGCTACGAATTTTATTTTATTCTTAGACACATATTAAACCACGATACCAAAACCCAAGTGCATTCGTTATTTCTATATCACAACGCTTCCTAATACATGATCAGAGGCCTACCTCTCACCTGCTAACAGAAATAACTACAAGACTACGCACATAAAATGGGATACCATCACTTCGTGGTGTCAAAAGTATTCCCCGACTAACCTAAGTTCACACTTCAACCTGAGTGAACAAAGTTTATTTAAAAATGTAGATATCTTCCAGAAGAATATGATTTTTACCGATTTTGTTGTAAATGTTTTGTAAGTTAATTGAATGTAAACCCAATGGCTATAGGCCTATGCAAATTCAATTAATTGAAAAGTTACAACCTGGACACGTGAATATATTCTGGGGCCTTTGGGTTCAAGATTCCAGTCCTGGGTTCAATTCCTTCACCCAGGTTGTCATTTTTCAATTAAATCAGTGGTTTTAAAATTCTCCTTTAACATGGACCACTAGGTATAGACAGTCAACCTGACACCCCAGTACCTCTTCCATCGAAGTACCAAAATGTAGGAATAACGATTTAACAGCTGATTAAAATTCATTATCATCATAAAAACTTGATATTTAAGTTATTTCACTGTAGAAAAGTTAGAAATAAATTAATAAAAAATAGTTTTATTTTATTATATTTTAAAACATAAAAGAACATGGCTAATCACTAATCAACAATGAACACCAAACCCCATTTTTCAAAATATAGGCATCGATCAAAAAATAATACATGATGATGATGAACTAAAAAATATGTAACCTCATGGAGCTGTTTAAGACCAAGGGACATGAAACAATAACAGCATAATTATCTTTATAATTAAAATGGTATTAGGTCATTTCAAGAATGTAAACAAACGGATACATGTTTTATTCTCCGTTTCTTGCAATCTTTGATCTGTTTGGTTATATCAGGTCCAATGAAAGAGAGTTTCAATCTCAAGTCAGGCTCATTATTAAACCTGTTCCTTTTCACACTTTTTAGTCAAACCAGTGCAGAAAATTCCATTTCCCAATAGTACGTTGTGGGGAGCGGTAGCAAGTGCTTGATGACACTGTTGGTGAGTTCAGAGTACTCTGATTTCACAGAGATCCTGAAATTTTTGAAGGATTTCCCACTAGATGGGAGTTTTAGTGCTCTATCATACGACAATTCAATAAGCTGATCACAGCTACGAGCTGAAAGGCTGAAGGAATCAATCACAGATGTGGCACTGAAAGGCTTACTAATCCATTCCGTGCTTTGATCAGGCTCTGTAAAATATGTTTTATGCCATCTTGCAGAATTGTTATATGGTTTTGAAATAATTGCAATAATTCATAATCGATTAGTTCTCCTACAGACTGCAAAAAATNCCATGACCAAGCCGTTAATTCCAAAGTTCACTTTTTTTTTTGTAGAAATGCTTTTATTTCAACTTGCACTTTAAAAATGGTCACATCGCGCCCCTGAAGTGACAGATTTAGGCTGTTCAGGATGCTGTCATGAAGGAACGTCTTGATCTCATCCCTCAACTCAAAAACTCTTGAAAGCACTTTCCCCCTTGACAACCGCCGTACTTCTGTGTGGAGAAGTAAATTGTTGTGCTCACTTCCCATTTCTTCGCACAATATATTAAAAAGGCGATAATTCAATGACCGTGATTTAATTAAACTAACCACTTTAACTGCTAGTTTCAATACAATATCCAGTTCAGAAGGCATTCCTTTTACCACAAACTGTACCCTGTGAATAAAGCAGTGAGTCGAACTACATTCAGGCACTAACTCTTGCCTTTGCTGTAAAATCATTTTTCCCACACAAAGCCCGCGCACCTTCAGTACTGACTCTGACACACTTTTTCCAATCCAAATAGTGTTTTAGGAAATAATCACTAACCTTACCAGAAATGTAATGTTTTGTAGTGTGAGTTTTTAACGATAAACTAAATAAAGAGTCATCATGAACTTCACATTAGTAAATGTATCTTACATATTCTAGGAGTTAATACAAGTTTTCTACGTCCATTCTTTCATCCAATAGTAAAGCCAAATAACTAATACCACGCACATGTGTGATTATTTGCTCCTCCACATTAGATACCAAAGATGTTTTGTGACGCTGAATTGTATTATTCGACAAAGGAATCTTGTCTATTGCTTGCTCTGCCTTTTCCCCAAGCATAATATTCAGCATAAATTTAGCCACTATTTTTACAAGTGTTCCAGTGACAGTATGCCCTTGACCAGTTTTCTGCCATAAGTAAAGCCCCTTGGAATGATGCCTCTGTAGTTTTACTTTCTTCCTCACCCGTAGCAACAGATGTAATTGATTTCTGTGTTGACGTAATTTTATATTAATTTTTAAAATATTCAACATGTTTATGGGCTAAATCTGCATGTCTTTTATGAAAATCCCGTTAAAATTTTGACGGTTTCATCGCGTCGATAAACAAAGTGTCATAGCACACAGCACAAAGAGGGTTAGGTGCAATTTCATCACCGGTACAATAAAATCCCATTTTCAGGTAACCTTCATCATATTTCCTGTATACATATTTATTTTGTTTTTTGGCGATAATAGAGCAACTGGCTTGCAAAAAAATTGTCAATGATTTCATTTCTAGCAGACCCATGTGGAGTCGTATCAATCTTACTTATATTCGTTTCAATGAACCACTGTTAAGCCACCAATCCATTCTGAATTTAATTTTCAAATGACACAATAATATTGTCAATGGTAGGCTTATACAATATTAAGGCAAAACCAACACAGAATAAACACATAAGAATAACTAACTGCTGAACGCATAGGGCTACTTAGTACTGATGTGATTTCCATGTAACTGTAGGCTTCTTACTGTATGTGTATATTGTACTGCGCATCCTTCATCACATTTGACGTTGATGGCCTTAGCTGCATGGCGGTGGAGTTGGCACACGCTCATATTAGTGTGATAGACCACTGTACACGCCGCTTATCTTAAAGTTGCATTACTAGCTTGTTACAAATACAGATTTTCCATAGAAAGTCTAGAAAATTTCATGGACCACATAGAACCTAGTCACGGACTCCAAGTGGCCCACGGAATACAGTTTGAGAACCACCGAATTAAATAAATGTAGTTCAACTATAAGAAATCATCCTGTAATTACGTATGCTTTTATTATTTAGTGTTAGTTGTAGATATCCCAAAAGGGCTGTAAAACTCAAAGAAAATATCCAAATTAATTGTACGGTGCGCCGCACAGACTTTTTCTCTTTTTTATACTAGAATAAAGATATAAACTAAGATCTCGTAAGACTTGTAAACTAAATAATAAACATTGTTGCAGAAAAACTGCACCTAAGATTATAAAATAATATACACTGTAATAGAAACATTGAGAAAAAGGTATCATATTTGTCCACCAAACAACAGGATAACAATCAATTTGATAATTAAAAATACTCAATAATATATTTAAATATATTTGCTTATAGCCAGAAACCTGGTTTTATAAAATAAATTCGAAATTTAAATATTTTTATTTTGAATACTACTGCAACTTTACCATTATTTATTTCGTATCTCAAATAGTTGCGGAGATATGATCAAAATTGTAAATTTCTGCTGATTTAAAGACCAATAAAAATAATTTACATAGCAAAACGAAAATTCCAATTTTCTTTGTAATCTTAAACAGTGTCTATATACAAATTAAAAAAAATCATTAAGATGGATTTTGAGAAAATCGATATTTTCTCTTTTTTCCCTTTAGTAAACTACCCTTAATCTTAGGGTAGGATACCTACTTAAAAAAACATCTTGTGGGAATCTTAATAATATCCTAGATACCAAAATTATGCCCAGTCAGTAAATGGTTTCAGTTCTAGTCCAAGATACAGAGAGACGGACGGACAGACAGACGGCAACGTTAAAACAACTTTTTCGGTTTCAGTGGGTCACTAAACGTCGACATTTATCAAAATCTCGAGTTCAATTTTTTTGACGATCACAATATTTCCAAAATATTCAAGTATTGTTAGTAAAATTGATTCTTTTTCTTTTCCTCCAATACACACATCACTCCTTATTCACGTTAAATACATTTTTAACAATCCCTTAGTAAGACTTTCTTTTTTCTCAAGTATGTATAGCTATAAATAGAATTGATTGAAGCCTGTGTTGATAATTGGACTCACGTTACAGCAAAACCATGTCTGGTAGTTGACTGTAAGTCTATGTATATGGATAATGTTAACAACAAACCAGCAGTGTGCGGACCAACGTGCAAAACTTGCATAGCATTTTCATTCCTCACGGTGACGCTCAGCAAGGTTCCCATAATGAATACCACGAGCAGTAGTATTGCAGTGATGAGCAAGAGACATTTTTCCAACAAACTTCGAGTCTTCCATAAAGTTGCACCCTGCAACATATCATAAGGAGATCGTTTAGACCTGCGTCTGGGTATTATTTCCGATAGAGTGATAGGTCTATATAGTAGGATTTTGATGGGAAATTATTTCTTCTAGAACGTCTTTACTACCAAAATACTATTATAAATTTATAGTTATAGGAAAACTAAAGCTCACAATAAAACAACCGATCTAATTAAAAAACAATACTTATGTGCAGGTGTCTGGGTCATTCTGTCATCTACGACAGTGGTACATTCTGTGACCAATCGCCCTCGTCCTCCACTCCCCTCCCTAACGCTGCATATCCTCAGTCCACTTCCCTTCACTCCTCAGGAAGCAAGTAGGCCTATTATTTAAAATAAATAGCAAAAGAAAGGTTTTGTATGGCCTTTAAGAAACATTGATTCCAAAGGAACGTTGTATATTTACCGAGTGGTAGCGTATGTGTGTACTGGTTGCAGACACTCCTTCTGTTAACTGAACAGATCCAACACTACTACTGTCCTCATCCTCGAACTCAGCCTGTTTGTATCTTGTCATCTGAAGCAAAATATAATTAGTTTTCATAAATTATTATAATATAATCACCACTCTAAATGATAGTACTAACACGTATTAATTATAAGACTATTAGTTTATAATTCACCATAGTTTAATATATTTCGCAGTCGCATCAGTGAGAACAGGTAAAATGGCTTTTGTCTCGACTAACATGGTTTGCCGTTTATGAGGAGGTTGGAATTAGAATCTCGACTGATTTACTGATACTCTTTTCCTAAACTGTTTCTAATTTTTTCTCCACTAAAATGTGGGTACATTTTTTCTTAGTTCTACCTTACTGGCCCCTACACTATTAGTGTAGAGTATGCGGATTGCCCGTACGGTTAGTAATAAGCAGTTAAATATCTCTTATATGCTAGTAGCGCAAAATCGATAAATCCGTGAAAATGGAGTTCACAAGGGAAATCTCAGTGCCAATACAAATTGAGAATGATTAGAAAATGTGACGTAATAATAAGATATTTCCTAAGTCATGGTATTCCATTAAACCAAAAGAAATGATGGAGGAAGAAGGGGGAGAAAAAATCTCACTTTGAAATGTACACATAAAAAGGTTTTGCACCAGATCCAAGGTTATTACATTTATTTCTCAACATATAATATATTTAAAGAATCAAAAAATAAAAATAAAACACCTTGAGAATGGGAACTCATGAAATGAACAGAGATTTTTGGGAAATCACGTCAATCCTAGAAATCAACCAAAGATCGCTACACGTAATTTTCTCCTCCCATCACTGGACAGCTTTACATGTTTGTTCAGTAGTGTGTGTGTGTGTGTGTGTGTGTGTGTGTGTCCGTCTTTCCCCTTTAGGGAAGAGCTCCTCCACTCTGGCCAGCATGATTCGAATGAGGTTATGCAATGTCCTCTAGTGAAAGATGATCCCAGTCTTCCGACGCAGCACCAATAAGCTGCTGCACATTCTCAGGCGGATGGGGACGACGATGAATGGCCTGTTTAAGCATGTCCTAAGCATGCTTATTCGGATTCATGTCCAGTGAATGTGCAGGTTATTCCATTCGGACAATGTCATTGCGTTCGAGGCACTGCCAAACCACGTGTGCATAGTAATACGTGGCATTTTCATTGGTTATGATGAAGTGGTGTCCTACTACACTTCTGTATGGTATCACAATGGATTCCACAATGTCCTGCATTTATCGGATACCAGTCATGATACCTTTTATGGGAGTTAGTGGTGTATGTTTACCTATCATCATCCCACCATAAAACATAACAGATACAGCAATGAAAGAGTGGACCTCCTGCACATTTCTGTACTGGTGCTGGCGTCCAGACTCTCGTACGTCTTGTGTCGGGCCTCAGTGCAACCCTATTCTAATCGCAAAACAAGATATTTCCCTACTGTTGAATGGTGCGATTTCTGTGCGTGATGGCCCAGTTTCTTCTGCAGATGTGGTTTGGTGGTCGTAGTGTGAAACGTCTAATTGGTCTACAAAAATAGAGTCGAAATTCTTGAAGTTGCTTATACACCGTCTGATAAGAAATGTTAATATCAGATGTTCGGGAGAGTTCACTCCTAAGAGCCATGGACATGGAACTTGGACGCTTCCACGTGGAGATATTAATGTAACGATCTTGGACTGTTGTTGTTACATGAGAACGACCTGTACAAGACCTTTACTCAATACTATGTGTTTCTCTGAGCCTTCTACACACTCTCGAGACATCACTTTGACTGTAATGCACGGTAACTGCAACATTTTATTTTGTAGTACCACTTTGAAGCAAAGTCACAATCCGGGTTCAGTCAAACGTCGTTATTGGTGTACGTAGCATGTTTACAGGCAGCTGCGATACAAACAGACTGGCTGTGCCTTGATAACTGAACCGACGACTTATTGCTGTGGAATCACAACCGCATAACTTGTCTAGTAAACAAACACGGACACACTCTTGACGGTGTCAGATTTTGAATAACATTACTGAGGGTCAACTTCTCTATATAGTAGCTGCGCATGAGGTACATGATATCCCATCTATATTTTCTGGCATTATGCAAAACCTTTTGT
Source organism: Timema bartmani (assembly GCA_902151455.1). NCBI lineage: Eukaryota > Metazoa > Arthropoda > Insecta > Phasmatodea > Timematidae > Timema > Timema bartmani. The sequence continues at coordinate 13,341 of CABFWB010008564.1, forward strand.
TGGTTTGCATATTTGGAACAATCCACATGTACTTTATGAACCAACTGATAATATTAAAACCCGATTTACAAGCCCGCTCCAAATCTATAGTAGGCACAAAATACAGTCCTTTGACCACAAATAGTTAATCACTGTTAAAGTAAAAGCCTCCATATGAAATAAGTTTTTCTTTGTTGCCTGGCTGGAAATCAAATTCAGGCCCTTTTCCAAGTAGGCCAACTGAGCTAAGATGACAGACCATATGTCTTTGGCAGTCTCCATACGTATCCTGTAGGATTGGAAATATAGATTCCAAGACAGTTGATACCCACAAACCTAAAAAAAAAATTATATATAAGCTTGCTTTATTATCTTACTTTTGAAGGCCAGAGGAAATAGTTTGGTCTGTGAAAGAAAAGTGTGCAGTTTACAATATACTTGGTGTTGAACCAGGTATGTTAGCAATCCCGAATTTTTTGGAGTGGTATGTGACTATATAAGTTTGTTGTCAGAAAGATAATGTAAAATAATATTTTTACTAAGGCTCTTAATATATAAAAAGGGCTGGTTGCACAGACCATAATCATTGGCTGGATCAAATATCAGATAAAGTTAATCTCCAATGGGTGTCTTAATCCTCACTATCAATTCCACCATCAAGGGCCGGTTACACAAACATCATCATGATTCTTCAAAAACGGGACTGTCAATCAACTTCAATAAAAGTTTGGGTCACAGAAAAAAGTTAATTAAGGATCAAAATCTCCAATCACCTAACCATTGATTTGATAAAATAATAAAGTACCTAATACAGACATGGTAACACTGTAAAATATATTTATTAGAAAAATCCGACTGTTATATTAACTAGATTTATAGATATGGTTGGCAAAGGTGTATAAACATTATGTTTCTGGTATTAAATATTCATTTAAATAAATTACAACTCTGGTCATATTCCTTAATAAAAAGTGCTTAAAAATATTTCGTGCTATCAATAAATATATAAAATAAAATGTACTTGGTCTAAACCTCATATCAAATTTTATTTCTTTGTGATTAAATAACAGATAATTTATTTCCTGTAGCTGCTTTGCAGGTCAATCATTATCCATAACTTCGTTATATGGTTGAAAAACAATAAATTTTATGACCCCATAGTTGATACAAATATTCTAAAAAAATCACACTCAAAATAAATTTATAATACACATTTACTACTTATAATAATCATTTATGTAATGACGTGAAAACGAATTCAGTTATTAAATCTTGTAGGTTATGTTTCCTTTCAATATTGTGATTGAAAAATCAAATAGTTGATGGGAGAAAATTGGCTGGTTAGCTTGACCAGAGAGTTGATCGAAAATCACCTCCTAATTGTTAATAGCGCAGCTGAAAATAAGGTTTGAGACACTGATTGGAAATCAACCTACATCTAATTTCTAATCAAGCCTCTGATTATTATCTATTACCTAGCTCAACCTTCCACACTAATGAACCATTAACAATTAGGACAAGGAATACACTAGCACTACAACAATATTTTTTAACCAGACTAATATGAGCACTTTACAAAAAAACATGTTGCTTTTTGAATAGTTATAAGCCCACTGCCAGTAGTGGCAAATAAAAGAGGGGAAAAACCTGCCTGTCCAATCAAGAGAGAGGAAGGCCTTTCATTGGAGTAGTAGTAGAAAAAAATTCAAAGTAACATAATAAATCAAAAAGAAAGTAAATTAAGTAGATTTGGACTCTAATAAAAACAAAAACAAAAATAATAACAATCTTACAACCAAGGCTGAACATATGACTAGCCTTTAAATAATTCATTTAAACAGAAGCTATTGAGTAGGAACCGGGCAAAGCTTAATAATTGGCCGCATATAAGTACCACTAATAGTGCGTACAGACGCAACCCCAATAACGCCCTCTTGGTATGGATAAACTGTTTCAATTACTCCAATAGGCCATTTTATAGGAGGAAGACTATCTTCAAATATAAAAACTTGTTCTCCTACAAGCCAGCTTGATGTTCCTGAGTTTGTAGAGAGCAGGATGTGTGGGGCAATTGTCGACAAAGAGCACAACGTTTATATTTGTGGCGTACATATTTGAATCAAAGCCTTTAAGCCACCTCGTGAACACCCCCGAGGTCATTCATGCCTTCTTATTAAAATCATAGTCACATAGTCACAAGGCAGGATGTTGCCCTTGAAACCCCGGGGATTCTTGAACTTTTCGATCACGAGGGGCTTCATCTTATCACTGCTGTCTATGTTACAGCACAGAAGGATGGTGAGGCGCTCCTTGTTCCTCTTCGCACTCTTGCACTTAACCCTTTCACAGCAAGAGTGTGATCTGGCATTAGGTTTTAGAACATCCTCAGCTTATCAGCGTTGTATACATATCTAGGCTAAAAGCACCTAAGGATGTTTCGGAGCAAGGGCATCCACTCCCTCACCGGTGTTGGGTCGACAGATGCGCTTTGACCGATGACCTTGTGGCTGGATATTCTGTGACGCACTTTGAAACGGTCTAGCCACCCACTTCAACACTTAAAGTTTTCTATACCCAACCTCAGGGCAAATTCATCGGCCTTCCTCTGCAACATAGATCCGCTTATAGGCACGTTTTTTGCTCTATGCTGGCTGAATCACTCCAGCATAGCCTGCTCAAGATTCGCGTGCGTCGCACATTTCATATTTTTGGCCTTGATATTGTGGCCTTCCTTCTGCACTACATTCACAATTTCTTCTCTCATTTTGAGAATCGTGAAAAGTGTCGACTTCGGGGCCATGCCACCGCGCAATCTCCATCTTTGTAATCTTCTTCTCATCCACTTCCTGGATGATCTCGTACTTCTTCATGAGCGTCAATAAGGTCCTCTTTCCAATCATTTCGTCGAAATTATAAGTTCGTATAAAAAAAATAGCGTGGGTCGTCAAAAATCGTTCACAAAATCAAACCAAACCAAATCTAGACTCGAAATAACAATGGCAACAAGCCTGGCGCGTGATGTAGTGGCAATCACGCGTGGGGAAACTTTGTCTTGCTTGTTGGAGGGGGTGGACAGAGGCAAGTGCTATTGGCTGAAACTGATGGGGGGGGTGTCTATTTTTATACCTGACCCACCCCAGTTACTAGTAATAGAGCGCTCACAAAGATAATCACAACGCAGAGACCTAAATAAATGTAACAAACACATTTTACAGCCGATTTTCTTAAAATTTTCGACCTTTTTCCCCACATTTTTCACGGTTCCCCAAAAAAGGGTCGTTACTTCGAGAGGGACGCTATTCCCGGGGTCGTAGAATCAAGAGCTTACTGTAGTTAACAGAGCTCATGATTAGCACCTTACAAACCGGCCAAAAAGCTGTAAAAATGTTCGAATGCCACGTAGGTCAAGTGGCCTATAAGACTAGGACCAACTGGTCGACAAGATTATGCATAAGAAGGCAAAGTGATCGACGGCCAACTGATTGACCAAATAAATAAAAATATTTCAAAGCTTGAGTGTGTCAAGTGATCAACACGTTTAGGACCATATGATAAGATATACAACTGTTTGACTTGAGAGAACCTACTGGTATACAAAAGTCGAGATGTATTGACCAATTGACCAATTGACAGACAAGTTAATACATTACAAACAACGTGTTCGACAACAAAATCGTAAACGGAAAATAACAAGTCTATCAAATATTTTTTTAATAAAATGTATAACTTTAATAAAAACCAACATTTGTGGTCACATGGTCCAATGCGTCATTCAAATTCCTTACTCTGCGTATAGCTCAAATGGGAAGTGAGAAGCTAAGGAAAAGGAAGTACCAATTTAGTGGATTTTTTTAGCACCGCGTCTTACTACCCGTTCAGTTATACGCTAATTTTGTGGATTAAAATCATCATTA
>CABFWB010008565.1:0-17233 GCA_902151455.1 Timema bartmani
ATTAGATTCTAATGAAATTGGCCATAGTTGTTATTTCTTCAAAGATAGCTAAAAATCTAAAATATCATAATTTTCCTTTAATTAGTTTTTGAGGTGAAAATTTTCTGAATTTAAAAAATCTGAGTTTAAAGCTTTACCGACCATCATGTTTAAATTATATTCTTCAGTTAGATATAATTTAGGTATGAAACTAAAACCATTTTGTATGGTTTCATTTGGGCTTTAAAATATTTCACATGAGCACATTGGAGTGTTTTAATAGTTTAGGGTCACCAACTCAAAATTTTAATTTTAATTTCTCGAAAAAATCATGTCTTCAAATTTTTGAAACAAATACACTAATTTCTTAATGGTATGCATGGTGAATTTCAATTTACGACCTCGATGGGATCACTTTTGAATATATTTTTTTAGTAACATTAGGGTCATCAAAATAACATCATGAAAAAGCTTCTCATCTCAATAAACTACAAATATCCCATTTGTAAACTCACCAAAATGAATTTGTGCTCATTAGGTTAGATTTTAGTAACAAATAATAAATATTACATTTAAATTTATAATTTTTTTATTTTATTTGGTGTTTGAGACGGTAACATGATATATATATATATCTTCTACAAAAGGATATAGACATAAACATAATATATATTAAAACAATAGCTTACTTTACATTCCTTTGTAATATTCACTTTGAATGACAACTCTTCAAATCATTATTGGCAAATTCTATTTCCTTGTTTGACAGTGTGTAGTCGTTGTCCAGTTACTGCTGCTGTTGTTGGTTCAGCTTTGGTTAAAATTGGTTTGACAAACATGGTCTCAGTGGGAACATTAAAGTTGGTTCAGGTACATCTGGAACGGGGATATGTTAGTATTGCTTCTTAACTCTGATAATTTCTATTTGAAACATGATCCAGCCACCATCATTTATTGTATTATTATGCAACAAATCCTGTTATTGTGTCCATTGCCAATCTCTGTCAAGTTTCATCACCATTCAAATAACATTTATTTATCTGATCACAAACCGATAACGCATTTGCTTCTACACAGTTGGTACAGACTAAATGTTGTAAGGCATTACTTTATTTCACAATATTACACCGTTACTAATCACCTTTACATTTTTATTGTATAACATTCTTTCAGACCACACCACCAGTCTGGGGAGAGGGGATGTCGATACACCCTCTCCAATTCACGAAACCACACTGATTCTCCATACACCATGTTAGATCCCCTCGCCGACCACGCGGACTACTTCTTCCCGCGGGAGAAAACTCTCCGCGAGCCGGCTAGGTGCTCTTGCGGAGGTTTATGGGAACACTGGGCGTCCGATGACGTAATATCGGCACAAGGTTTTTTGCTACAAGCATAAAACAATGTAGTTTTATGCGCCAGGAATAGGTTTTGTCTCAAGGAAACGTTTATTGAGTAACTTATACTCATCATATTGTTATTTATTTGTACAGTAAAATAAATGAATGGATGCTATGTTTGATTAGCTCCAACTAGATAATTAAAGTAGTATCATGATTTGATCTTCCTATGTTTTTTTGAATATCTCTAAACTCCACTTGACAACAGATATCCATTATTTATTATGTTTAAGGGCAAAAAGTATACTCATTGAGGTAACATTTTGGCACATCTCACATTATTTCAGCAAGACATGATTTGTAGTTATTTGATACTATGTTTTTTAAAAGTGCTCCACTAATAATAGATTTTACAGCAATTTCTGCATGGTATTGCTTTTTAAAAAAACTTGTATTTTTGTTTATATTTCCTAAAATTAATCTTTTTTGCAAAGGTTCACAATCTTAATCACCCTTCTTTACAGACATGACATCTTTTTTGCCTTGCATAAGGCGACTTACATAACTATTGAAAAAATGTTCAACTTAGAAACATAGTTTTCTTGCACGAGCAGATTTTTGGTAGAAATTAATAAAGATCAAGTCAGAATAGTGAAGGAATAATTGAGCAATTTGGAATAAACAAGTATCTTGTCAGAATAAATAAGGCTCAAAGTAGAATGATTAAGAACGAGCTGGATTAATTTATTTTTAGAACTCGGTCTGCATAAACTTTGGATTAGATGTTTACTGTATGTATTAATTACACTAATAGTATTGGGTATTAAGTTGGTTACATTTAGCCAAAGTGTGCCAGCATTTGTGTAGATGGAGAGTGTAAAAACCACCTTCAGTACACCTACACCGAGAAAACAACCTCGATCTCCCCATTATCGGCAATCTAGGGTGCCATCTTAGTAGTGCGTTATACCATACTTTCACTGAAGGGGGTCACAGCCTTGATTTAACTATCAATGCTGTTAAAATTTTATGCGGGATTTCAAACTTTTCATAGACAAAATAATGTTTTCAGTAGGTAGGTGGTGTGTTAAAAGAATGGGTGAGGAGAAAGTAGTAAACCTCCATACTTAAGCTACAAATTTTCATTTACGCTGCTAATTTCTCTTGTTGATTCTACAAGTAAGATTTAAAGACGATAGTAAAATATGTTTGTCTCCTTTTCTTTGACCCCTTTACTCGGCTAATCCCAAGAAACGCCCTTTGTTTTCCAATACACTAATGAATGTAGGGAAATAAAATAATGAAATGTTGAAAGAGCTAATTTTACATTAGAAAGTTTTACAAAACTCACCATTATGGTGATTATTAAAATACTTACTAGTTATTGGTTGATGACATACAATTAAAACTGTTGTAAAAGTAAAATAAAAATCTATACCATTAAGTTTTTATATGTGTATGTGTGTACCCTATCAAGATGGTCAAACAAATTTCTGTGTGGTCCAGACCCTCCGATTTCTATGCCTTTTTAATTGAGTCACTACTTAACACTAATATTTACTAATTCACATGAACATTGATTCTTGTCTGTTGTCCTCAACTAGTGTTTACACATACGATAAATGTCAGTAAAATGTGTACTAATAAAAATCTTAACCTTTATGACAAGAGTTAGTTCTTTTTATTTATTAAGTTTCTTTATACTTCCTTTCTTCTTTCAACCCATGCTGATTTCACAAACTTGCTATACAAAATAATATATTATAATATTATTTAAACACTTTTCCACCCTAACATTTACAAAATCCATTGAATTCTGTCCTTTGGCTGTACCTTTGTGAATGCTAGAATCTTCACAACGGTTACTTCTTAACTTATAAACTTCCACACGGCGCATCGCCCTGCTACCAGTAGTGCTCTTCTCGCTCCAACTCAGCCAGCATGTCCTGCTAGGTGATGTCATGCATCGCTCTGGTGCAAATAGTACAAGAGATAGACCATAATTATTTAGTACCTTAGAAATGCCAAAAACAAGGTTGTTATTTTTGGAAAGACTACCACTTGTGTAATCAAAATATGGAAGTCTTAGTAAAAATAAGTGGTGTTAGTGTGAAATATGTCATCAATATGTCCACCATGTCATATTTATATCGAAGAATTTCATCGTCTGTGACTTCTTACTGGTTAACCGTAAAGAAACATTTTGTTTTAATCGAAGATAATTTAATGATAAAAAAAAGTTTACTAACTCAAAATTTTATATAACATGTAAGCTGTTGCCGTTTTTTAATGTTGAACTTCAAAAATGGATATTTTTGCCATTATATGCATTTACCATTAAATACATACCACTCAACGCCACTAAAAAATAAGAAAATCAAAACAAATTATAATGAATTTATTTATCAAATCACTAGAGTGTAAACTATTGTAAAGCATAATTCTTTCCTCCTAAAATTTGATAGAGGAAGTTTAAGATGATTGGTATCGAGTCAAAAAAGGAAAAGCTGATTTTGAAAAATTCAAAGGTTTGTGTACTGTTGATCCAAAGTGTTGAAAAGCCGACAACCCAAAACATTGTTAAAAACTGTTAACATTTCAGACCAAAGACCCACCGATCATCAAACAAAGTTAGAGGCCATGAAGTGGACACGAGATCTCTTCGGGAGACTGGTGTACCTTGCAGCGGTTCATAAATGGGACATTGAATTAGTGATTGAAATTTCACTCACATGGATACCCCTGTCTTTGGGTCAAATTGGTGGGTCGATGACTAAAACGGATAAGGTCAAACTGATGCACAAATTAAAGGAGTACCAAACGTCAAGTAAAGAGAATCCATTGAAATGTTATGCTATCAAGTATGATCCAATGTTTATGATACATTGCTTGACATTTCCCAAAACGTATGCAGGTGTTGCATAAAAACTAGTGGAAAACATTTTCAGGACATCCACCAAAGAAGTTCACCTTGTTTGCGATGTGTATGAGAATCTAGGCATAAAGGATGTTGAGCATGACCATTGTTGTGGAACGTTATTCATGGTTGACATAACCACGATGGGACCAGAACATAATTCTCCAAACAAACCTCCAGCGGCCTTGAGGATCAGTTCCTTTAGTGAAGTCCTCCCACCTTGCTTTCATTTGCAACGAATGGAAAAGGATATATACGTATGTCTTTTGGGTGAAAGATTACTGTATATCGGTACGGAAGATACATGCTATCAATATAGCGCTCAAAACAATGTTATGATTTGCAGACAAATTCCTGAATTAAAGTTTCATCATCAAGATGAAAACACATAGATAGTTTGTCATATCCAATGCATAGAACAACAAAGCTAAGATAGGAACATTGTTGTTGGAGCCAGTGGCACGAACATTCTTGTTTTGCTAGTGTATCATCAAAGGCACTTCCAGAACTGTAACTTGTGAATGGATATTGAACTGGCCTAAAATAACACCAGACGGCTTATAGACATCATAAATGTTGCAGAAGAACTTGGTGAGGGTTTGGCTACGGCTTTACCTGGCCTCCACGTATTTACTGGATCAGACTTTACAACGGCTTCCGCAAGACCAGGGAAGGTTAAACGTTTCAAGATAATGTCTAATAATGCAGCAGACGATACTTTTCAGCCAGTTTAAGAAATACAGTGGATATTGAAAATAACTTATTCACTGGTGCTGAGCATTGTGTTTGTTCCCTGTATGGACAATCTTTTTTCACGTCAGTAACACAAGATACAGTCTATTCAAAATAAAATGTGCTCCCAAACAAGAACAACGACCTTTAAAGTAGATACAAAGCATTGTTCCTACTCTTCATGCTCCGTCAATAGCTGGTATTCATGAAAAGATAAAAGAAGCAATGCTGTTGCATGGATATGGAAGAAAACTAACCAGCAAAAGCCACGGATGGTGTTTATGTAATGGGAATTACAAGATTCAGTGGCTTGAAGGACCGATGTACCCTTAATACCTTGAAATGTAAAATGATGATAGCAATGAAATTGAAGAAGTGGATGCATACGGTATACCCCAATAGCTAGCTCCCTTTTGATTTAAACGGAAAGATTTAATTCAGTTAATTATCCTATTTTATAGTTTCACCAGTGAGAAATTAAAATCTGATGTTCTGGCAGTCCAAAGTGGCCGGACTTAAAAATGGCGGCCATTCAAATTAATAAAAAATTGACTTTAATTTAACCGGAAAGATCTACTTTTGATTCATAGCTTGTTTCTTAGATTATTTATCCCTAAACAAATTTAGTTTGGTTTGTCATTTGAAATCGGTCGGAAAATGCTGTCAGACCAACCCAAAGTTAGAAAAAATTGACATCAATTTAACCGGAACGATCTAATTTTAGTTTTGGCATCAAATTGCAGCCTACTGCAAGCCTTTCATGAATAATTTGGTATGGCAATCCAAGGCAGCCGGATTCGGGCTGCCAAACCTATTTAAGAAGTCAAATTTGTAATATTTAGGTGAAGTTTATCAGAAAAAATATACTTTCCTTTAATTAGTAATTTACCCGCCTCGGTGGTGTAGTTGGCTAACGCGCCAGTTGTTTTGAGCCAGACCACCGAGGACGGGGAGTTAGAGGTTCGAATCTCGTTCGGGTGAACTGGGAGTGGTTTTTCCTAAATGGTTTTCCACTCTCCCTCCACGCAAATGCGGGCTCACTTCATATAATTTCAACCTTCCCAATTCCTAATCCATTAGTGTAATTAGTACTTAAGCGTATAACTCAAACGGGTAGTAAGACGCGGTGCTAAATAATAATAATAATAATAATTAGTAATTTTATTATCTTTTACTTTCCAAACATAAATAATCTGGTCTGGCATTCGAAACCAGCCGGAAAATGTTTCCCCAACCTACCCAAAATTGGGAAAAATGTATGACAATTCAACCGAAACTAATTTTGATGTTTGCATCAATTTACTGCTGACAGCAGTTCTTTCACTAAGTGTTCAGTTTGGCAGTCCAAGGTGGCCGGATTTTGTGTACCAGGCTGATTTAAGATGTCACATCTGTTGTTTCTTTCTTTAAGTCATAAATTAATATATGTTACAACCTACCTTAGTATAGAGAAATATAAAAAAAAGAAAGCTCCATGGTGAGCCCATAAACGAGCCATAACAAAACGAAATTTGTAGTAAAGTAGTAATTCATCTTTAATACAACTTTATACAACACAACATTATTCAATACATCTTGGTAATACAACATTTACAACTGTTATGTTTAAGATAATAGGTAAAATATACAACCTATTATATCAAACAACTCACATGTAATTTGTCAAGCTGAGTTCTGTTACAAGTATTATTTAGTTAGTTATCAGCTTCGTCATCTTCCGATGGGTATGCTGCATCGTCATTTTCGTCATCTAAAACATATTACCCTTCATGTTATATGCATAGCGCTATATTTATAATATAATTCATAACATTAGTTTAGAAATGCCTCGTACTACCCTTTCGGGGCTACGTTTAAATACTAATTACACTAATTTATGTATAAAACAGACACAACACCCAGCCCCTAGCCAGTTAATTCATCACTAAGAAAGGGAAAACCCACATTTCACAAATGATAAATTTTTCAACCATACTGGGAGTCGAGCCCGGGACCCTAGCTCAGCAGGCAGGCACACTACCAACTGAGCTAAGTCATCGGACAGTATATAAAGTGCATGTAATAAGCATACCTGATGGTTCATCGCCAGCAATTGCGTCGATAACAGGTGGAGCAACCTCTCCATCAAACCAGATAGGTTCGTAGATCCCAGTAGGCCCGATCTTCCAGCCAAAGTCTGCTGGATTTAAGAGTGACATTGTGTGAGATTTTCTTGCGTTCATCCATAGGTGTGTTTGAAAGATACTTCTTTTTATGTGTTTATGTGTGGTTGAAGTGATGATTGGCAAGGAGGAATTGATAGTAATCAAAAGCGGCAAAGCTTTTAGTAAGAGGCCCATTTAGTTTTCTTGGTTTGTAAGCCATCTCGAATTTCCTGTACCTTGCTTCATTTATTGTTTGGCATCTGAGGTTTTACATAGAGCAAACACATTTTTCTGCTGTAATCATGGGAACAGAATCTGGTTTAGGTTCCTTATAAAATGTTCTGAAATATTCCAGGAATTCATTGTTTTTTTCCGTTACTTTGAAAGGAGTAACTTTTCCTTTTTTGAAGAAATATGATATCGTATCACATCCTGTAAACACATGCAAACCAGGTAAGGCAAGACACGCATCGATACCGAGTTCATTGAACAATCTATTAACGTCTAAGTAACGAAGAGTGGTGTTGTTAAAAAAAATCCAACCTCCAGCCAAATTTTGGTCTGTGCAGGGATTTTTTGAAGGTTCCCGAGTAAAATGACGAGCACATCAGTGTCATTGCACTTTATTACAATATTTTTTGGATACTGAAATTTTGATATAATATAATATATTCTTGTATCCGTTTCTTCCTGACTGCATGAATAATCATCGAGAATAGCTCGGGAGGTGATTATGTTCATTGGTTAACTGGTAACATAGATTTCCATCATTCACAACGACGTACCTGATTCTGAAAAATTCATATTTGGAAGGCTCTTGCCATTGGTTGATAATTAACTTAACGAAATTTACTTTAAATTAATCACTCTTTAGGCAATTCATAAAATTCATTGGTTTGACTTGGTCGGGTCCATATATGGCATAAACCTGATAATCTAGATGTTGAACTAGTCGTTGCCTTTCTGCGTCCTTGATGCTTGGTTTGAAGTATTGGTCAAATACCAAATGAATATGCTTAGCTTTATATTTCGTCACCATCTGAAGAAATCTACGAGAAATTTGACCCATAGTTTGAGGCACCTCTCCAATAGTATGAACTATGAAGTAGAAAGAAGCCATCGATTACGACTAAGTCACGCGTCTCTGTTGAAATCCTTTTTTCTAAATGACTCACAAGCGCCGATTTGCATAACTCAAAGACCTGAGCGTTGCCGTAAAAGTATACTTTAACACTTCAGCGATATCAATTTTATGCTCAGAGAATATGACCAACATCCTCGCAAATATATTTTTATTATTGATTTCCTCCTGTAGTTTGTCATCAGTCGCTTTCGGATGATTTTCTTCTGTTTGTTAACAAAAGTAAGATTTATTTGTTTTTTTATTGGTTTTTCAAAACGTTCGTTGTCTTTAGAACATTCTGATAAAATTTCATTCCTCGCTTCCACGTTCAGTAAAAAATTGGATATATCATCGCGGACCACTTTCCCAGTTGTAAGGTTGAACAGCATATTTTTATTTAGAGACTCATCAAATGGGTTAATGTGTCTCTTGATTGAACTTAATAAATTTCTTTACTGCATCCCTGTCTTTTGTAATTCTGTGAAAAGATAGTTCAGCTACAACGTCATTTCCTTTGTTAAGTCCTACACTCTTTAGAGTAGATGAAATTATATCCACTTTTATTGAATGAAATCGAGCCCACCTCTCTCTGGCTGATATGGAATTTGGAAAATGGGAAATTTCAGTTCATTTGTTTGCTGCATCGGCATTCACAGTCTGTTCAAGTGTAAGGTCAACTGCTGATCTTGAAAAGCCAAGAAGAGTTCTGATTGCAAAACAGCCAGATTGAATGATATGGATTAAATCAGAATGCGTATCCTAGATTTGCATGAGATTGTCGTGATACTTGACTAACCATCTTGCATAATTTGGTTGCCTTAGTGCGAAAAAAGGTTAGTCCATTTTGGAAGTATATACGTTTACAACTTATGTTCACCTTCTCTTATGCTTCTACTAAAAATTAAAAACCATCCCACTTATTTAATATAAATGAGGTAAAATTGTGGTGTTTTTCCATGTCCAGCAAGGGTATCATCTCAGTATGTTGTGTATTTCTTTAGAAAATCTTTCAGCCCAGCTGACACGTCGAGTTCATTTCTGTGTGATTTGCCTATGGCCTTAATTTCCTAAACGATTTCAGTGCTAATTGAGATATCAGTTGACTGCAGAAAACTCTGGAAATATATCTTCAGTGCTAAGGATGCAATGGGATGAATGCGTTTACATCTATTGAAATGTTTTCCCATTAAAAAGCTGTTTATGGATTTACTAACCAAGATATCTGCATCAACCATGACATCTGTAAGGCCACAGTCTTCTTTAAATTTGCCTATAGCATGAAAAAAGTGCATGATTGAATGAAAGTTTCCAATCAATATAGCCAGGCCATATGGCCTACGGAAAGTAGAGGGATACATTTTCAATAATTAAACTTCGTCTAAAAATTAAAAATTTTATTTTTTAAATAGGCAAACATTTACTGGTCAGTTTAGAATGCCAGACCGGATTATTTATGTTTGAAAAGCAAAAGATAAGAAAATTACTCATAAAATGAAATTATATTATTTTCGAATAAACTTCACTTAAATATTACAAATTTGACTTCTTAAATAGGTCTGGCACCCCAAATCGGGCTGCTTTGGACTGCCAGACCGAAAAAACTCATGAAAAGCGTACAGTAAGCTGCAATTTGGTACCAAAACTATAATTAGATCGTTCCGGTTAGATTGATGTCAATTTTTTCTAGCTTTGGTTTGGTCTGGCAGCCATTTTCCGGCCGATTTCAAATGACAGACCAAACTAAATTTGTTTAGGGATAAATAATCTAAGAAACCAGCCATGATTCAAAAATAGATCTTTCCGGTTAAATTAAAGTCAATTTTTGATTAATTTGAATGGCCGCCATTTTTAAGTCCGGCCACTTTGGACTGCCAGACCAACAGATTTTCATTTTTAACTGGTGAAACTATAAAGTAGGATATTTAACTGAATTAGATCTTTCCGATTAAATCAAACGGAAGCTAGCTCTCAGTCTAGTAATGACAGGGATAAAAGCTATTACAGAGTTTACAACCAGAAAGGTTCTTTTAGACCCTCTGCAAATCATGTTAAGTTTCCTGTATAAAATAATAGAAAAACATTTATTATAACTATTTATAATAGTTTCTAATGATTCAATAATTAAATCTATTATATCCATTTGTGTTTTTTTTAGTGGGATCTAGAGCCGTGCATGTAGTGGTAACAATACCCATTTTTGAAGTTTGACATTAAAAAAGCAGCTAAAGCTAACATGTTAAGTAAAACTTTGATACAGAAAACTTTTTTATCACTAAATTATTTTCAATAAAAAAAATAGCACTCTCGGATTAATTAGTAAGAAGTTAGAGCCGATGTAATGCCTCAATGTAAATATGATTTGACAGCCATATTGTTCACATCATATTCCATACCCCCATCACTGATTTCTACTAGGACTGCCATATTTTGATTATATAAGTAGTAGGATTTCCAAAAATCACAACCGCGCTTTTGGCAACCAAGGGTTAATAAAACCCGGACTATCTCTTGGACTACAAGTATTTCCTGACCTTATCGAGTCATCTCGAGCGTTGTGTGCTATACCGGGAATATACTGAGGTCGATTCAGCTAGACTCCAAAACAAGAGAAACTCATACGTGAATAGGGTATAGTACAGCATTGTGCGTTGTGTAATGTTCAAGAACCGCTTAATATTGTAGTTAGTTGCAGCTATTTTAAGTTTGATGAGTCGAATCTTCCTCACATAAATAAATGATTAAAGATGCTACAACTAGAGTTGGGCCAGATAAAAACGATAAAATGTGCAGAAGTTAATGCAAAATCTGTGTTATGGCATTGCGATAACAAAAATCCAAGGGCCACTATGGTTAATGATGTCATCTTTTCAAATAAACTATTGGTGCTAATAGAGATGGTCATTTGATGACCTACCTAAAAACGAGAGAAAGATCCATAATGCCATGATAGAGCTGATGGAGAAGCGGAGGACTAGAAGAATTGAACTAGTGAATGAGAGATAAAGTGGGGATGAAATTGACTTAGAATGGTAAAGATCTAATAAGGAAGAAGAAATTTAAGGTCTTAAATGAGGGTGAAGAAAAGAAGATTAAGAGAATGAAAACGTAGAGGTTAGTCGTCCCCCACTCATGATGAAGATGAGCAGGATTAGCAACCATAAGCATTATTCTTGGGTCGCTAGGGGTATAGAGGAGGGCCTGCGTCCTATGGGCTTAGAACATTTATGATAGTTGTGTGCAAGAAGAACGAAGTAACACTTTTCATTGCGCCGACATTGGAGAGTTGCGTTGGCAGTGCAATGTGAATGGATAGCACTCTTGTTTTAAAAACTGTGATTAGTTGGCCTTAAAGTCACCCTTTGGAAAAGATTTGGTATATAGTATGGTGTTTGGACTGGCAGAAACACACTAGACTAAATGTTCTAAAGGGTATCTTGGACTTGAAAAATATGAGAATATATTTTTTTTAATAGCTGCTTTGACTAACTTTTTCTTGTAACGTAAATTCATTGTTTTGTTTCTTTCTTTGGTTTGAAAATTAAAGTTAACTTTGAACTAAACTATTTAAATTCCCGTAGTACCTCCAGTTTTCATCTAATATGATTAAATTTCCTTTTGATTTTATCTTTTGTAACCTAAACTAGCCTTTTGGTAAATTCAGATCAAAATATTATATATTTTTTTCGAAACTTTCCTTTTGGAATGTGATGTTATAAATCTTATGGATTTCTGAGCTCTAAATTTAGAAGACTCGAGTCATAATATTAGCATCCTTGTTGAATTTTCTCCTCTTTTGATTGTAGTTTCCTGTAAAGATTATTTTAAATATACTAAACACCATATTAGTAGTATTAAATGTAAATTGTCTTCTTGCCTTTGTTGATTAAGACTAAATGTTTGGAAATATTGCTTTTGAAATTATTGTTAGGTTACCCCACACTCTGAAAACTTGTGTATACTTTTGCTTGTATGATTGTTTACATTTATTTACCTCTTCTGGAATTTATGATTTTACTAAATTAAATAAATATTTGCATGCTTGCTTCTCAAGCCCATTTTTTTCGATTTTGGATTATGTCATTCATATTACTAAGGTTAAGGATGTGATAAAAGTATGGATGCTTTACTAATATCGTTATTTTACTTTAGATACTAGTTTTTTACTCGATACTTTTACTGATATTAGTATTTATACTCCGGTATCGAAAGAAACAAATTTTTTGCTATCTCCACTCATTGCCGATGCTGAAATTAAATGTTTATTAGGGTGGTCTGCAGATGAAAAACAAATGACACCATTTCTCAATCCTCACTCATTTTCTGCATGACAATCAAGAAGCAACTCCAGCATTCAGGGTCGTATGCAAGAACTTGAATAACCGGATGCTTTGATGACATTAGCGTGGGTTTGTTTGCGTCAGCATAGGTTAAAAGGTGGAGCGATAGTGTGCTCGGGACCACATTATCGGTGTACTAAGCATTCACTATACGCTCTTGCATACCGCCCTCAATCTCTTGGTTAAGTCCCCCTTAGATCTTCCGGAACAACGTTATGTAATGAGCCTATGACCAGAAGTGCGAATATTTTTAGTGATCCAAGTACACCTGGAGCTCCAAAAACAACATTGTTTCTCCATAATTACGTTGAAGACAATTATTAATGACGATCCAACGAGGAAACCCAATCCCGCATCCGAGATTAGGTTGTCTCCTCTCACCCCGTGAACCTGCCTCTGTCGACACAAACGAAATATTCGACCGGGATTGTTTGTCATAGTTGCGCACCAGGTGGAATTTGGAATTACATCTGTAACAATTCTTTTCTTTAAATTGGTTGGGATTGGTGGGTGTACGGCTACTTCTATTCTGATGACTACCATAAATTCCATGGTCGTTCGCCGAGTCAAAATCATACCACTCGTCCCACCCACTCATTCCTCTCATTCTCTACAATCCAAGCCTCCTGTCTACTAGATTGAGCCCACCTATTGTAGTCCCGAATCTTATTAATACATTGTTGGCAACGTATTGCCACGTGTATCAGCTGAAAAACTTTCTCTACTCCAAACTTCTTTATGTTAATCCTAATTGAGGGCCTCAAATTAGAATAAATACAATCTACCATCTGTGCTTCAGAAAACTCCCCACGTCTACGGATAAGAGTCTGGATACGAAAAACATTTATGATAACTACATATTTAAATATGTTAAAGATTTTATTCGTGTTTGTACAGTATTACCTGTAAAACTGAATTGCATTTTTTTTATGTAAATGTTTCTTCAGGAAAGTGTGGTATAATACTTCACTATTTTCAAAAAATAACACTTTTATTCATCAGAGACATGTTTTCGCATAAGAACATATAAATAAACCGTTAAATCTGTCCCCCCACAGTGTAGGAGATGATAAACTTGAACGTCACTCTTTTGACCTTGGAAATGTGTATATGTATGTCCATCCAGTTATATTATAGAGATCAATGGCTATATCCCAAAAACTAACTTCTTGTTCTCCCGTTCACCGCCTTCTTGCTTCTTCACTTTAATATCTTACGACACTTATTACAACTCTATAACATAAATTATCGTTTTCACAAGTCTTTTATAAAAAGTATCTTATTTAAACAAGTTTCTAAAAATCGTGTTTTATTATAGTTATTGAACTTTCAGTATAATATGGTTTCTGAAAGCTAAAAGCTAAGAAACAATGTTAAATACATTGTAATAAAATAATACTTCTTACAAACCTATACTAAATAAACGTTTGAACGCTAGACAACTATATAAAGTTTGTCATTAAAACAAATGTATTCATGTTTTAAGATACCTTATTTCATTATAGTTAGGTATCGAACTTTCAATATAATATGGTTTCTGAAACCAATATACAAGCTCAAGCTAATATACAACTTTAAATATATTGTAATTTGGCAGAATGTAAACAACATGGATGAGAGTTACATATTTAAATATACTCAGGATTTTATTCGTATTTGAACAATATTACCTGTAAAACTGTATTGTATATCTATTCATGTAACTGTTTCTACATGCAAGTGTGGTATAATAGATCACTATTTTCAAACAATAACACTTTTATTCACTAGATACATGTTTTCGCACAAGAACATTGAAAGAAACGGTTAAATCTGTTGAGTTAATACTATTCAAATAAAAGCATACCAGCTTTTATTTCTTCACTGTGCTGTCATTTATTTTTATCAGCCATTAAACGAGTATATATTACTGATTTAATTTTGTCTAATAACTACCAAAATTAGATCACAAACACGCGGACAAACATTACAAGTCTGTTAAACGCAACTGAAAAACAACAACAAAAGAGCACGCATGCGCAACAACACAATAAACCAGAGACAGGACAACAACCACATATGTCTCATTATAGTCAAGAAATAAATAATGTCCACAAAATCTGTCCCCTCATAATCAAGTAGACGACAAACTTGAGCGTCAGGCATTGGTCCTTTAGAAGGGGTGTGTTTATGTCAATCCAGTATAGTATAGTATAGAGATTACTGGTTCTTCATCATGGCCTTTATCAGTGGTGTTCGAAATAATATCAATTTAAGAAGTTAAAAAAAAGAGACATCTAAAGAATTCTAATTGAATCTGATGAAAGTGAAATTGATTATGATAGTCTAATAATTGAGACTGATAATTATAATAATAATGTGCAAAAGAAAAATTCATATCAGAACAAAATCAAAACATTGGTGAATGGGAGCCGTTTGGTTCACGTAGGGACAGGTTTCCTTTCGTAACAAATCCGGCTATTTACTCAAATTTTATTAAAAAATCCAGAGCCTCTAGAATTGTTTGAATATTTAATTACGAATGAGTTGGTACAGCTCATCGCCAATCAAACAAACTTTTAAGATAAACAAACCATTGGTATCAAACAATGAAAAGGATTGTTTACGCGCTAAGTAGGGGCCATTTAATGTAAGAAGATAAATAATACTGTTGAAATTAAGTGTTTTATTGTATTGATCATTTCAAAAGGTAGGTATTGTTTAAAAACCAATCACCTCTGTTGAATTATTACGAAAAAAAGTTTATGTTCAGAGGTTGTAGACCAATTGAAAATAACTATTTAGCAGTTTGATGTGTTTATTAATAATCAGAAATAAACATTAATACAGATTACGAACAAGCAAAAGAGAGCGTAAGTGCGCAGCAACAATCACATTACTACTACCTCTCCTCAGTCTCATGCACACACAACAGTATAGCTTCCACTGCGCACCACAGATGTTGCTTTATTTATATTCTTTGTAATATTAATTTACCTTTACTTTAACAACCTCAATGCTTTTTCTACGAAAAAGTGTGACTCAAACTAATAAAGGAGACAATTTACTGCTGTTAAGATTGTAATGTCCTTCATGTGCTGCTTTGAAAAGTACTACACTATGAATAATTTTTAAAATAATGTAAAATGCATTAATACATAACCGGAAAATAGTATAAGAAGAAACACTAAGATTTTTGAGTAAAGTAATTGAGTAATATATAATTTTTGATCATTCTAAAAATGAAAAAAAAAAACTTTTTAAATGTTTATAAAAATATACTCAACGTGCATCAAAACTCAGCAAAGGTGTTAACACCAATTTAGAAAGTTATAATCCTCAGTAGTTGTAAAATTGAGGAATTTTTTTTTTCTCAATAAAGAATATCTTTTGGAGCACAAACATAATTTGTCACTGAAAATTAAATACAAAAGGAGTAAATTATAACAAGAATAAAATGTTTGTAAAGTAAAACTAATATTACATTAATTAATTAATCAAATTTGGAAATTCTTTCTTAAGTATACAAACGTATGATTGCTATGAAGAGTGAAATAGAACGTAAGAACTTGTGGGACATAGGTATAAATTGAGTTGTTTTTAAACATATATGTTATTTTTTCCTCCATCTAGCCTTGTTGTTTAAGAAAAACTTTTAAATGTCATTTCAGAAAAATGTATCCATTTTAGAACCAAATTCAATACCCCCAAGACAATTCCAGCATAAAGCTGGACAGACTACCATCCAATCTCAGATAAAACCAACACGTACCAAGACAAAATAACATACAGTAGCTTCATGACTTCCTTGGTGCTGACTGACAACTCACAGCTGACAGCTGACGGCTTTGAAAAGTTACCAGACCAAATTATGTATTCCTACGCTGAACCATATGATCTGCAAAAACATGTGTTTAGCAGCTGTCACTTCTGACAGTCAAAATTTAGGTATATACCTAAATGTTGACTGTCAGAAGTCAGCTGCGAGCTGTCAGTCAGCACCAAAGAAGTCATGGAGCTACTGTAGGTGCTATTATCACAGGGAACCCTCCTAAAATCAGATAAACATACCAGACTAATCCAGAGAGAACTGTAAAAGATTGAACCAAAATATCATACTATCCCCGAGAAAACCAGCAAAGACCAGAGCAAAATATCATATTATCTCAGAGAGAACCAGTAAAAGCAAAGAAAAATACCAGACTATCTCAGAGAGAACCCAGGCCAGGCCAAAATATCGTAGTGTCCCAGAGATAACAGTAAAGACCAGACCAAAATATTATACTTTTCCAGAGATAGTCCACGAAGACCCCACCAAAATACAATACTATCCCAAAGAAAACCAGCCTGATACACTCCTTTTCTATGTTACTTTTGTGACACTATTATGCTTTCAATCCATTTCTATATCCTATAACCCATCTCTAACTAATCGAAAATCTAGTCTACGGGATAACCGAGAATATATGTATCCGTACTTACACAAATATATTTATATTTAGAAGGAAATTAAACAGTCGCTTGTACAAATTAACGTTGTCTGTTTTATACTATAATTTAAAACCTGAAAATATATTTATAGGATTGATGCTAAAAACATTACAAAAATTATTTTCTCGTTTCTTTACTTATTTCATATAATACCAAGGCCTTCTTCTTCAGGTAATATAAATAATTCT
>CABFWB010008566.1:4626-17233 GCA_902151455.1 Timema bartmani
CCCAAAAAAAAAAGAAGAGCGAAATTGATGAGTGCTCACTGCGCTCTACCGGCTGTGTTTCGCAAGCCCTAGTCTGGTCCTTTCCACTGACGTCCAAGCGGACGTAGTACTTTCCAGCATATTCTCGAAGGACTCTACCCCTTACCCCTCTCCCCCTCCTGTCACTCCCACTCCTTGAGAACACGTGAAAGATTCGATGACTATATAGAGATAGGATTCTGTAAGGTTGTCACGTATTGCAATACTGGTTTCGTTAAGGTGAGCGATGCTGTTATAGTTTGATAAATATCTTCGTACTCTAAGTTCCCTTTTGGCTTAGTTAATTTTACCTTTATTAAAATTATCGTTTAGGTATCTCTAAATATTAAATTTATTATTTTTTGTCATGGGTTTCATGTTATATGGACTTATTATTTGTGGACTCTTAGGGTCATGGTAAAGCTTAAGTATTTGTACAGTTAGATTAAAAACTTATGTTCAACTTAGGAATTATGCATTTCATTGGGGATGTTTGGTCCCCGAGTTTTCACGTAATTTCTGTATATTCGGATCATGGATCTCTTTAAAACCCTTATTGTATTGACAGTTTGGTCGTTTGTTAACAGATAGCGTCGTTAGCTGGCGCCACATAATTTAGTATCATGTAAAGTTCAATCATCTTGTTAATTGTTAATAGATTATTTAATATTGTTGCTACAATTTAGAGTTTATCGACTGTTAGTTTGAGATTGGGGCGCAAAACGGCGAGATACCTTTATAGTCATTGCTTTGGTAAATGTTGTACCTGATCTACGTTGCACGTAGTTAGGCTTGAGACCACCTGAAGGTGCTAAATACTATTTAATTGTTTGTTTATCCTTTGATTTGTCAGCCACCTCCATATGAAAAGAAGGGCCAGTAACGAGCTAATATTCTATCATTGAACTTTAGAGCTTTAGATAGTTAAACTTACAGCCACTTGGCTTGTGTTTCGTTAGCATCTTTGGATCACAAGTTAAATTTGTGTACCAGCCACTTGGCGGCGTCATTATTAAATTAAATTCCCACATTTTTGTGATTGATTACATATTATGTCCTGTTCAGATTTAGGAGGCCGATAATATGATGAAGGCATACATATCATATTTTATTTCAAGCAAATAAGGAGCCGTTAAAAAGGGCAATTTGATTGATTTTATATATTTCTAGGAGCGTATCCTTTATTAATTATTCATATCAAAATAGAGCTCGTGTGATACTGTTTGATTTTGCCAGTATATTGAATCGTGACTGGTTTAAGTTAAATAGCTAGAGATAGTTTGTAGGATCAATTTAGGATGTGTTGTATCGAATGTTTTGAGCTGCCATTTATGGGCGAGAGTAGACATTTTTGTGAATTTTATGTATTAGTTGTATAGTTTTGTGACTGATACGAAGCAGTCCAGGGAACTAGCAACACGCAAGGTTACTTGAACACTACGTCTGTCATATAATCAGCTTTTTATTCGGCTATAACTATTTCTAAATTTCATAAATCTTTGTATACTAATTTAATCAGGTACTTTCTCTCGAATGTTAATTTTAAATAAATATCATGCTTCGTACGAACACTGATGTCACCTTACACATTTAAGCTGTCTCACTCGTCTCATCGAGTTGTATATGTTTTGTTATTTAAATAAAAATACTTTCTTGTTACCTCTTTGACCATTATTTATGATTGGGAAAGGGGGTTTCAGTTAGTAGCCAGTAGCTTGCGGGAAAGCTGGTCACTCCACTTCCACGGGGTAACCACTGAGCAACTCGGGCTGAAAGCTTTTTGGAGTGATTCCTGTGGCTAGGAGTCTGACCTCCTCCAAGTGTTTAACGCCCCTACATTAGAGTCCATCACTCACGGAAGGAGGAGCCAACTACTCCCGCCGATAGAAGTCTGGCTAGGGTTTCCCAACTGTCCGTTGATGACAGGGTCAATGGCAGGCATGAGGTCATTTGTCCCTAAATTGCCCGCTGCGCATGTAATGTGCGTGGCTACGCTCAAAGGACACATCTATGATGGGTTAGAGGAGCAATGAAAGAAGTGTTTGTTTCCCAGACAAGAGGTTGCTGAACCCTGACACGACAGGTGAGTTTCTTCTCATGAAAAGTCATTGACTGTATAAGGTGTCACTAGTGACGTAAAGGAGTTCTTAGTGCCACTAAGATCTGTTATCAATATGCTTTCCAAATTACTATTCATGTGAACAAGTCTGAACTTATTAAATTGGATGTTGTGGTGAAAGTTCGATTTACCAAATGTTACTGAAACCTACAAGCAATTGTGCCATAAAACATTTATAAGTGATTTTAGTGCACCAAGTTACAAAAATAGCGACAATACAATATTTGTTTAGGCATAAAACACTAACAAAAATAAATATATTTGACTATGATTCAACTTTTTAAAAAATATAATATTTGATTTGGAGTCACTTAGAATTGAAAAAGTTTACTGACATGATGGTTCTCAAGGTCACGTGGCTACCTGAAAGAAAGTTTACTTACATGATGGTAATCAAGGTCACGTGGTTACCTGGAAGAAAGTTTATTGACATGATGGTACTCAAGGTCACGTGGCTACCTGGAAGAAAGTTTACTGACATGAAGGTATTCAAGGTCACGTGGTTACCTGGAAGAAAGTTTATTGACATGATGGTACTCAAGGTCACGTGGCTACCTGGAAGAAAGTTTACTGACATGATGGTACTCAAGGTCACGTGGTTACCTGGAAGAAAGTTTCTGACATGATGGTACTCAAGGTCACGTGGTTACCTGGAAGAAAGCATACGCGATGATGGAGGTTTGGGTGCTGCCAGTCTCTCTTGTCTTCTGGAAAGCACCAAACAGTTTCTTCTTGATGACACAGCCTCTCTCGTCAGTCAGCTGGACCACATTCGTGGCGGTGGAGTCTCGGGCGACACAATCTCGCACCTAACAATAAGATCACACAAGTCGCATCAGTATATTTTACTTTAAGAAAGATTTGCATAAAATTTTCAATTATTGAAACATTTGCAATCAAAGTGAATTTAAATTATATCAATACAAAATGTTAAACTACGATGACATATTAAATAATCTCTTACTATCGTTCTCATGAGTACTAACCTGAATATCGAACCCTGGATCTCCCTCCACGGAGACCACAAGAGTCATCGTCTCACCAATCTTGACCAGTCCATTGGCTGCTGGGGCAAACGGGCCACGGCCCATCTACAGTAACATCACAGATAAATGTCAACTTCCAACCATATCATTAATTATCTCAAGGGTTCCCAACTGCTGGCCCGCGAACTTACTTTGAAAAGTAATTTTACTGCAGTAAAATTGATGTTTTTAGCCAATAAACTGAAAGTTTTGACTTGCGTCGAATATATCCATGAAAGATCCCACTAATATTCATACACAAATCATATGAATTGCGCTCTATTTTTATAATAACTTTAGTATCCACGTGAGTCCTATTTCCTTCCCTCCTTTTGATTAATTAAGTAGACTCGCCCGACTTATTTACTTCCACCCCTCTGCTAGACTAAGTAGACTCACCCAGTTGGTGTGCTGACCTTGACTTACAGTCAGTTGCTTATGTTATTTCCAAGGGATTACAAGTGCTACGTCTCACGAGATTTGTGTTTCATTTTAAAATCTGTGTTGTGAGTCTATGATTATTGTTCCATTTTGTGGTAAATATCAGAATGAGTAGTATTTAAAAGAAACGTAAGAATGAGAGTGAAAATAAAGCCTACAAGGAACGCTGGGAAAGAAATGATCTAATTACAAACATTAACGAGAATTTGCAGTGTTTTGGTGTGTTTGGATATCGTATCAGTGCCTAAAGAATATAATGTGAAGAGATATTATTCAACAATGAACGAAGAAAAGTTTAATCATATGAAACTGAATCTCGAAATGTCTTGATTGCGGATTTAAGGAAGAAACAGAAACAGCAAACAGGTGTGTTTAGCAAAATATCACTAACCCAAACATCAGCTTTGTATGCTTCCTAGACAGTTTCTCTTGAACTTGCCAGAGCAAAGAAACCTTTTACTGATGCAAGTATAGTAAAAGTATCTGCTGTTGAAATGGCAAAAGCGTTTGGGGATGCTAAGATAGCAGAGAAATTTGAATCAGTGCCGCTTTCCAACCAAACTTTGCAAATAAGAGTTAGTTATATGGGAGAACAAGTAGAAAAGTAATTGTTAAGCTTGGGTGAAAAAAGTACCTATTTCTCGCTTTGTCTTGACGAAAGTACTGATCAAACAGATGTCAGTCAGCTGGTGATATCTATAACTTTTACCCAAGAAGATTTTTCCACAAAAGAGGAATTATTTAAGATAAGTGCTCTTCGTGGAACCACAAAAATAAAGGACATCTACGAGGCCGTGAAAAATATAGTTGACAAAATTGGTGGTTTTGATAAATGTTCAGAAATTATGACAGATGGGGCACCAACAATGGTAGGGGGAAATCTGTATTGATTGAGTTACTTAAGGAAAGTGGAGTAACATGTCCAACAATTCATTAAGTTATTCACCAAGAAGCTTTGTGTGGTAAATCAGTGAAACAAAACCAAGTGTTTAAACTTGTAGTTAAGGTTATCACCATGATAAGAGGTGGGAACAAAGCTCTTTTAAATCGGCAGTTAAAGCAGTTTTTGGAGGATAGGGAGGAAAAATACGGGAACTTGCTTCCTTACAAACAAGTGAGGTGTCTGAGTACAGGAAAGTGTCTCGAGCGATTCTTTGGGATCAGAAAAGAAATCCCTGCTTTTCTCAATCAGTTTGTTTAATCGGATACTACAAAATTGGAGGGAGAGCTACAAAGCCCAGAATTCCTTAAACAACCGTCTTTTCCCCACAGACATCACCACTCATTTTAACGAACTCGACCTGAATCACCAGGGGGAAAACAAGTCGGTGTCAGATTTAATGGGAAACATAAATGGGTTTTGTAATAAACTAGACATTTTCAAATTTTCTTTGGAAATAAATTACATGGCACATTTTTCAATCTGTTTTTTACTAGCAGAAGAGTTTGAAGATGATACAATACTTGATTTTTCAGGATTTGGTGCAAATATAAAAGAGACAATAGGTGAGTTCTACACAAGATTCAAAGAATTTCAAACATTAAAAAGTAGCATCCTGATATCTATAAATCCTCTTGGTGCTGACATTGAAAAACAACAAGCTGACCTCCAACTATAATTGTGTGATTTGCAAGCTAATTCATTCCTACAGCAGAGAATAAAGGGACCATATTTCTTTAAACTACTCTCAGGTGAACTATTTCCAAACCTGCGAAATTTTGGACAGAAAAGGACCAATGTTTTGTAGCACATAGATGTGAAAGTGTGTTCTCCACGATGAAATTCATCAAGAGCCACAGCAGAAGTCACCTCACATATTCTTCTTTGCTTCACATCCTGAGACTGCAAGGCAACAACGGAGTTCAAGGTTCCTACTTTAGTGAATGCAGCAGATAGACCTCCATTTTCACCTTGAAGATTATATGTACCGGTACCTAAGTTTCATTTCTTCATTACATCTGTTTTATTATTGACGTATCAAGAATAGTATATTTCAGTCTGAAAATGTTGTCAGTGTTTACATAACTTGATAAAATATTGCCGACTATGATGCGGCCCGCCATTAGGCCCGTGGACTCAATTGTGGCCCTTGGGCACTTTTAAGTTGGAAACCCCTGAACTATCTTCTGCTTGTGCTAGAGTCTGGAGAAACACGATAAGGATGGGACATTATAATAACTGCATCAGCATTCTCAGAGTATCTAGCCTGTTTGACGGAACTTGATGTTACTGGTACTGATGTAGTTTAAATAACAAATTTAGTGATTAGATTAACCATCCACCAACTCAATTTCATATCTTTAATATTATTAGACATTCCGGATATGTCCATGAGGAAGGTAACATTGTTAGGAAGGAGAGTGGAACACCATTTAAGGAAAACACCCTCAGTACACCAAGCCAGGATACTAACCCAGACATATCGAGAGAGACGTCTGAGACCATTTGACCACTGGTGTAGTTGCTATACAGTCTTATAGCTCGGATGTTTGGTCATGTTCTTTTGTTAGAGAAAACATCCCGTAGCTCACCTGTATATCTCCTGTAGCTCACCTGTATATCTAGTCGAGCCAGTGCAGTGTCTCCGCTGAATGTGACCGCTTCTTCCCTCAACATTCCAACACTGAGAGCAACCGAGAGCGCCTTGTTCAAACTTCCCTCCCAGAGACACCTCACTCTGCGTACCGTGTCCCAGACCTAAGCAAGAACACTTTACACTGACTCTCAAATACACCTTTAGACACCGTGTCCCAGACCTAAGCAAGAACACATTATCCTAACCCTGTCTAGACTACTGGTACCTCCTGTATCCCTGGCTCATTCTGCAGCACCAGTACATTCTCCAGGTACGCCTGACCCTCTTCTTTGAACTTCTCAATGAACTGTGTTCCACAAGAGTCAAGCCGTACTGTGAAGGAATACTTGCTCTGACCACTTCCTGGCTGTACATAGCGACAAGCCTGCTGGCTGTAGAAACCCTGCAACAAAATTACTCTTACAATCATTTGTCAAACTTCAATTCCTTCTTGATCACATTATTATCTTATAAATAATAGTTATTTCTATATCACGATTTTGATAAAGGTTTAAATAGCACTCTTACACTAATGAACTATAAATATAAATAGGCCTACCAACACAAAATACCACTAATACCACCCCATTTTTTCAATGTATTTTGCTATTTTTAAACGAAACCCCTTAAATATTCCATATCCAATTTCTTAATTTTGCCAATACCACGTTAGGGGCCGTTTAAGTATTACGTTAGCACCTTAGGGCGGAAGAAAGTTCAAATTCGCCAAGAATGACAATAGCTATCTATTGCCGCCGTTTAAACAAAACACTTGTTGGTGTACCTTGGAATAGATTACGCCATCGAAAGGAGTGTTGAACTCCAGATTAATGGTCATTTGGTCTTTAGCGCACTGCACATCTATCTGGTGAATGTGAGGAGGATGTCCCTCCGACGTTTGCGAACCCTCTTCACTCCCTCCACCTGCCACAATAGTTCCTGCAACATACATCGGATAGTAATGACCCAACACGTCCTCAAGATATATCGCTTAATACACGTCTCAATTGACATACCAGATTACAATATGTATTTTAGTTGGATAATAATGTCAAGTAAACAACAAATGTACTCATCAATTACCTTTCTGGTAACTTAAACATTATTATACAGTCGAACCAGGGGCCACAGGGGCCCGGACCCACCAACACTTTTTGAACAAACAAATTTTTTTATTTTGATTTTGTAACATGTTATGTAAAAAAAGTCAGTATGAAGTAGCGCACCCTGTTATGTGCACGTGCCCCCCAGTGTTGAGCTAATTGTTACCTTCCACCCCCTTCTCAATGGCCTCCAAGAGCACCGCTCAGTACTGGATACTGTTGTAATAAGCACGGTTCCCTACCTGTACTACCTATTACGTGATTACGTGCGCAGATTGGAATTGCATTCCCCACGCACAAAGTGATAAGCTACTCTTGAAAAAAAAGGCATAAAATTAGGCTAATTTATACTTTGAGTTTATTTTAATATCAAATTATAGCGATGTAACATAATCAATACGTGCCACGCACGTCTTTACTCCTCTCTCTAGTCTAATTGCGCCTTTGTTACATGATATTGCTGACTACGTGCCACGCAGGTCCTAGCACTTCCCTGGTTTGATCGCGTCTGTCTCTGGCTAGTTCCAGAGTTTTGTTACCCTGAGAAAACCACTCCCTACTCTCTGCTGACGTAAGAAATTGTGCGTGCGATGTTCTCAACCAATCGTAAGAATGGCGCTTAATTCTCAGCCTTCTGATTGCTTGAAAAGTGGCATCATCCGATGTATCAGAATGCCTGGAAAGTTGTTTCAACGGAAACTCGTCCGCCACATCAGCGATACTAACTAAGGTGATGAAAGGAGACAACCATAGACGCTGTGCCTTTTCCCTTTGTTCGCCGTCCAATTCACTCAGTAAGCAAATTTAATGAAATCAAAATGTAGCTACTTACTTTTAAAGTGCCTGAAGGGCTTAAATATGTTAAAATAAAAAACAACTAATTAAACAATATTATTAATAAAGATATATGAAATAGAAATGATATCGTTCAAAACTGCCATCTCATCCTTGGATAAAGTGTGGGGAAACTTACCAACAGAATTTTACACATAACCAGATCAACGAAAACAGGACATACTTTATCCATGCACTTGAAAAGAGTTCACAATTGTGGAAATTACAGCCATTCTCTACAAAAAGTGAATTATTCCATTTGTTATACAGTATTCCAGTCCCGAGAGGATTCATTACAAGCTCCAACCATCATGTGACTGTGCCAGCACCCGAGACTCTAATGACTAATATTAAAGAAGCTGACAGGGGCCAGCCCTTCTCAAACAAGTCCCGTCATCCAGTGGGAGATATTTCTCAAGGCTATTCAACTCCGAGCAAAACCGTAGCTTATGGGGCCATTCTACGAGTGCCCGTGATTTGATACAGATGGTCTATATTTTCTTTTAGTTTGTATATTTAGTGTGTGTTAAAGACACAATAGGTAAGATGAGGAGCGAAAGTGATTTATTAAAATGAATAGAGTAGATTCTTTTTTTTATCTTCGTTTTCATCATCAAAATTACAAGAAAAAATTGAAGTTAATCGGTTAGGAGCACATCAGCCTAATGTCAATTTTGGTCAACTGTGAGTGAATAAATACAGAGCTTACTTGGTTTTTATTGTTTATTATTTTGTGGTGAGGGACTGTGGACAGCGATAGGCTGTAAGAATATTAAAAATTTAAGTAAAATTAAAACACATGAGATATGTGCAATTTATTTGGAAAATACATTTAAGTTTAAAAACATTCGGAACAGTAAATATTGCATCACAGATAGATTCCGTGATGCAAAACGGAATAAATAAGTTGGATAAGGAGTCAAAGAATAGGATACTTGCTGTATATGTTGGAAATTCTTCCAACTGCAGGCTGTACGATAATGACACTACGAAAATTAAAATAGCAAGAAACGTTTTGTTCAATCAAGAAAGACAAGAGGTCTTTGAAAAACCTGTCCAGTGCGTGTATACGCAAGTTGGGTGAAATCAGGAGCTACACAGTCCATTTGTGTGCAAAAGGGTACAACCAAAAGACGGGAATCGACTACAACGAGAAACTTCCCCCCACAGTTCACTATGATTCTATCAGAGGGCTCCTTTTTATTGCAGTTATATTCAACCATGAACTAATTCAATTTTATTTCAAAACCGTTTTTATAGTGTATATCTTAAAGGGAGATGTACTTGAGCCCTCCAGAAGGAGTTCATGTGGATTCAAATGTTGTTTGTAAACTCAACAAGAGTTTTTACGTCCCGAAGCAATCATAATGTCGTGTATCTCAAAAGTGGATGTTGAGGTGCATCGTGTGTGTTTCTAATCCTCTGTTGTCAACAATGGTCTTGTCATGGAGGAGCAAAATAAACCGTCATGCAATATTAAAATTTATGAGCTGCAGACGAGTTTTGAAATAATTACATTATAAGTAGAATTATTCGTAGGGATGCAGATACGCTACAACAGAGAAGATGGCACTCTCTTCATCGGACAATCAACCTACATACACCAGATTGCAAAAAGATTCAATCTCCGGGACGCTAATCCTTGTTGTGTGCCTGCAAAGTCCAATATTCGCCTATAAGCCACAGCAGAAAATAATTAATTAAGCATGTACCATACAGATAAGAAGTTGGTGCGTTCATATTTATCCACACGGTCTGTCACCCTGATATGGCATTTTCATTGGGCTAAGTGAGTGAATATTGCAGCAGCTTAGACAGAAACCACTGGAACAGTGTCAAGAATATTATTAAATATCTCAAAGATACTGCCAGCTATAAAATCATGTATAGAAAGTCCAAAAACCCAATTAAGATTGTGGGACATTTTGACTCTGATTGTGCCAGAGACCTCGTACAAGGCGATAGAAAACGGGCTACACATTCAAGATCTCGGATAGTCCTTTTACTTGTAGCAGACAGTCGCCCTTTCGACTAGCGAAGTTGAATATATGGTGGTCTCAACAATATCTAAAGAAGCAACGTGGCTTAGAACTATATTCATGAACATCTTTTATGAAGGCTAAGTAACTACGGTGATCTTTGTTGACAGTCAAAATGCCATCAAGCTCCTGAAGAATCCTGAGTACCATAAGCGTAACAAGCAAGCATATAGACATCCGTCCCACTACGTTTGGGAGTGATTCGAAAATGGGGACATAGAGCTGCACTACACCCCATCGAGGGTTCAGCTTGCCAACCTCCTTACGAAGTGAAGTTTTAAAACGATCATGTGCAAAGTTGGTAACCGAGTTTTCTTGAATGGTGAATTTATTTTGTTTATTGTGTGCTCGGTGTTTGTTGGCCTTTATACATTTTTACTGTTCTCTATGATACCACTATTATGTATGCCCACCATCCTGTTTACCAGTTCTCTTTTGTGTTTAGTTTGTTCTCAGGTTCCCAATAAATTAAGTTTTAATTCAACACTTCTTGCTATTATTGTAGCCACTAACATCCGCAACAGTAGCTAAGCATGAATGCGTTACAACGATGACTACAATGTGATGGAAAGTACTCATTTGAAGCACAAAACATATTAAAATAAGATAATAGGAGAATTTACTTTGACAAGAGATCTGGTGGCGTTTCTTAACAATCTTTATTTACAATGGGCTTTAATTATTATTGGTAATGGATATACTACCATTTGTTGGGATCTTACAAATATAGCTGTTGTAAAGATACTTTTTAACTATCATTGTTACTGGATATACTACCATTCACATGGATTTTACAAATATACCTGTTGTAAAGATACGTTTATTATTTAACTTAGCGTTTCTTGAGGTAATTGTAGATACATTTTCTCAAAATAAAGTTGAAAAGCTCCTGATAATACCGAGAGCGGTTTATTCTGACAAATATCCAGAGTCAAAAGTCGCATTAGATTGAATCACCACTGGCAAGGAGACAGGGGTTCAAATCCCTGTTGGCTGTAATGAGGGTGGTTTTCCTAAATGGTTTCCCACTGTGCCTCCATGCAAATGGGATACATTTCCTCTAACTTCTACCTTGTACATTCCTACCCCACTATCCCTTCCTTGCCAAGTGACCCTTTAGACCTATGCAGATAGCACTTACTCTCAAGTAGAGGTTACAGTCTCTAAAAGAGACGTTACACTCTCTAAATATCCCCCAAAACTATCCTTGCAAATAGGAAAGCGTCATCGATTGGCTAAAGGCTTCTCATACCACTTTAAAGCTCTTGTATTGGATAAAGTTGATGTATATGGAAGTTTTTAATGGATTCATCAACAGTAATTGGATCACTGTAACCTTATGAGAGGCCAATTATTGAACAATTCACTTTTAATAGATTCAATCGCTAAACGAAGTTTGATTGTATTTTGTTATAAGATTTGAAGCTGGACATTTATCATCATTACAATGGAGATGATATATACTGACGTTTGGCACGGGATAACATCACTATCTTCATTTTAGACAGCATTATCATCCAAAAATAAGAGTTTTTATAATATACTAGCGGATCCGACAGACGTTGTCCTGCCCAAACGTTGGCTTTTCGTTTGGGTGGCATAATTGATTTTGATAATAAAACAAATACTATGTGATCATCACAATTAAAAATTCACAATGAACTCCAATTAGTGGGTTACATAAATATTACAAATTCAGTGTTTGTCAAGACAACATACAAAATAAAGCATCTTTTCATTTTTGAATGAATATTTGGGGGTGGGGCGTGACATTTTGAGGTTACATGTTCTGATATGCAAAAAATCTAAAAAAAAAATTTTTTAAAAATTCCCCCCCAAAAAATTGCCTAAAAAATAAAAAATAAATCCTAGAACCTGATTGCAGAGCCACCTACCGGGTCCAATTGTGAATCCAAACCATCTACGGACCCATTCAAACACAAAAAAAAAATCATCAAAATCGGTCCAGCCGTTTAGGAGGAGTTCAGTGACATACACACGTACAGAAGAGTTATATATATTAAGATTACGTCTTTACGCCAGCAGTAATCGTAATTTACCACAGCATAACCAGGCTGGTTGGAACATTACCTCCACCTGTGGAGTCGAATCCTCCCTGCTGCTGTTCTTCACCTGTCACAACGGCGGAGTCTGACTCAGACTCGCTGTCTGTGAAAAAGGCAGGACTTGGCTTGTCTGGCCTCTCGTACCCAGGGGGCTGCAGACTCGAGGTCAGACTAGGTTGAGGGTACAAGGATTGAGGGGGTTGAGAGGAAGAGGGAAGATCAGGAAACGATGGTTGAGGGGA
Source organism: Timema bartmani (assembly GCA_902151455.1). NCBI lineage: Eukaryota > Metazoa > Arthropoda > Insecta > Phasmatodea > Timematidae > Timema > Timema bartmani. The sequence goes on from CABFWB010008566.1 coordinate 17,090, forward strand.
GGGCTTGTAGGGGTAGCCTGGAGAAGAGGGTTTAGGAACATCTGGTTGAGGATAGGAAGGTCTCGAAGGTTGAGGTGAAGATGGCTCGTTGAAGGTTGGCCGAGGAGACGGCTGGTAGGGGTAGCCTGGAGGAGAGGGTGTAGG